>CAAKHD010001588.1:3359-15727 GCA_901007705.1 Fistularia tabacaria
GTGGATTGGTCTGTTTTTTAATTTTTTTTTTTTTTTTTTTTTTTTTTTTTTTTGAAACTTGGAAAGAAGGGATCAGGATCTTTTTCCCTTCATTTTTTTTTTTTTTAAGTGTTCCTCTCTGTTTTCCTCTCGGTCGAAAATGATGCACGGGAAGATTGTGTTACTGTTTTTCCTAACTAATTTTCAAAATCCTGGAAATTGCAGGTTGTTTAGAGGTATTAGAAGAGTTTCCTGGCAGTTAGTAGTTCCATGGTCACTCTGCTACCAATGACTCTTAATATCTGTATTGTGTGACCAGAAAAAGTCTCATCAGATTTGCATATTTACATAACAGGATTTGCTAAGCTATAGAAACCTGCCAAAACTGGGATATATCCCAGTGCCTACATGTCAGTTTGCCTTAACCACATTTCCACAGTTAGCCTGGACTGTGTAAAGAGCTGGACGGAGTACCTGAAATTCTACCCTGCTTTCTTACTCTATTCTGCCTGTTTGCAGTTAAAGGCTAAAGTTAAGTGCTGTAGCCAAGTCTTAAAAAGTATCCCACATTTGTCATGAACAGGGCAGCACTGAACGGTGTGGTTGCCTCTGTGGCACATGCAAGTATTTTTAAGCCTACATGCAGGCAGCAGCTCCGGCACAGCGGCCAGGTTTTCTGGTTGGCCATTATTTCATTTGTCTTTTTTTTTTTTTTTCTTCGGTGAAAGAAGTATCTAGGGGGGGAAAAAGCCTTGAAGACAAAGTATAAACTAATTAGAATTGGGTGGTCAAAAATCAAGCTGAGCTGAACATAAGTAAATAATTAATTTGATATGCGTACTTTTTTTGTGAGGCAACAACACCAAAGGGAAGTGTTTACAATGTACCTGGTTCACCTTCACCTCTGTTATGCAAAAGCATTTTTTTTGTCCCTCTCCAATGTGCCTTGGATTAGGTGTTAACTGTCTTTTTCCATGTCTTGGTCCTTATAAGGTCATTGACTTAAGGCAATGCAAGAACTGAAACCTGTCCGACTGATGGCGCCATACGATGCAGTTCAACTTGCATTTCATTATAATGTCAAATTCGCTGGCCTGATGTGCCAAACGTATATGGAAAAGGTCCTTGTAATTCGTACCCTGTGTCTTGACTGAATCCCACATGGCTACGATACTGCAATTCAGGGAAACTCAAGCCCCCAGATATGGTCAGCCTTCCTCCACCGCGGCACCATTCATAAAGTTTCGAGGGAGTGTTTAAGACCAGACTGGCACCGCTCACCGCTACTGTAAGTTCTCCGTGGCACATATAATTAACGTGAATCCGAGTCTTAACTGCTGTATACTTTGGGTGGCCGGCGTCTTGATGCACCGTGTCCCATCGGGATGTCAAGGAGCGATTCAGTCAGTGTTTCATATCCTCACAGGCATCACGGCCATCATCAGACAGCAGACACAACTGCAGTCATACAGAGCAGTCGGATTAAGATATGCCTCACTATGGAATGACTCCCGCCGCGCTGTCTCAGTACATGTGTCCCTTTCACAGCTGGATTCAAACCATACTCGCTGCTATACTCGTCCATAAAAGACTGGATTATGAGATGTTTTAGAAATGATCAAGTGACCGATAAAAATAGATTGTCTGGCACAACCCTCATCTCTTGTCCGTCACTACTTCCCTTTTGTATTTTGGCTTCTCCTCCACCTTCGGGGAATTAGTTGTGTTCGGGAAGAGTGGAACGTGGAAAGGCAAGCCTTTTTGTTCGAAAAGAACAATGCTCAACACAATTTGGGCCCCTGGCCTGAAGTCAAAACAGGGTAGACTTAGCAGAGCTAAATATGAGGAGGAGGCGGGTGCACGCTGCTCCTGTCAGACTGTCCTGCCGGCCGGGTCAGCGCACTGGACCTGAGAAACCAGGTGGAGAGGAAGACGGGTTAACAATGAGGTCCACTTAAGTAAGTGGCCATCGGGAGATTTGTTTAGGTTCTCACACGGATACGCTCCCACGCGACCAGAAAAACAAACTGCCGTTTGGAAACGCCGCCTCCTCTTTCTCCTCCTTGTTCGTCTGCGTGGACCATTTTGAATTGGGATGGGAATTATGGAACGTTAGTGTGGGTTGACTCATTTCCCACCCAACCCCCCCCCCCCGCTTCCTCCCCTTATAGACTTCAGTGTCATGGTAAGCCACCGAGAAATAGACCAGAGGCTGTTGAAACCCTTTTTTCCCTCACCGCTCTCCCTTCTTTCCCATGCTCTGTCTCGTCGGTGTGTGCGAAAGGGGTTCTCGACATGAAAATCAGAATCCAAAAGTATGATCCTCCCGCCTCGTCTTTGCTGGAGATTGCTACCATAGTGACGCCCACCCCCCTCAGCCCCCCACCCTAGACGTCACATGACTTCTGCCTTCCCAGGTGTTTGGCTTGTGTCTGGTGGTGTATATTGATTCATCCGCACAGTAGGGCTCTTTGTGTGCCAGCCTGGGAGAAATACTGCCCATCCACTCTCCACAGGTGGAACTTTAACTTCTCCCCCAAGAGCCGTGTCTGCTGACACAGAGCTGCTGTTAGCACCGAAAGTAATTGATTTTTATTAAGGGTCGGGGCTAGTAAATGAGAGAACTAAACAAATCCGAGCTGATAATCAGTTGCATGTGATGTTTGCTTTGCTTCCCTTGCCGTCCAGGGGAGGTAGTCCTTCTATTGGCTGTTATGGATATGTGACTAATAAGTTGCAGTAGACCTAGCAGTCATGGAGCATGTAAACATAATACTTTTGCTCCTCATGTGAGCCATCATGTCATATTTCCACCTAGTCCGTGACGAATTTCCTTCCAGTGGTGGTGTCGGAGACTCTAAGTTGTCATTACGCGATGCTGCATTTAAACAAGTAAATAATCTGTCTTAATGTTAAGTGTGGGCGAGAATCTCTGCTTCCCATTACATGTTTACTTTTCATTTTGAACCAATACTCAAAAGTGAAGTTGGCTGTCAGCCTAAGAGGTTCCGGTCATTTATCAGATGTGTGTGTGTGTGTGTGTGTGTGTGTGTGTCTTCAGCACAGGTCCCGTTTCTACTCAGAACTCAGATGAGCCACTGACAGACAGGTTTTAGTGAAGTTGTTGACAACAGGCAGAGTTGCAAGACATAATGATTAAATGTATAATCTGTGACTAATTCAAGTACCTATGTGCTAAATGGAGGGCTTTGAACAAAAGCAGCTGTCTGCAGCAAAAGCCCGTGCTGAGTTTTCAGTCCTATCGAAGATCCAGTATTGTCTAGATAATGTCTTCAAGTGGAGAAAACGCTGCCAATGCCGTTGTGTGTGAATATCTCAGCGGTGCTCTTCCCTGTCAGTTTCTGCTGTGCATTTATGACTTGCTCCTCTTCCTAAACCCCATTAGTCTACGCTGTCCCTCGCTTTGTGCGCAGTGCGACCAGAATAAGAAACACTGGCAACACAGAGAAACCCTTCTCTCCGCTTTGCCATCTTCTTGCCATCACTATAACGACCAAGGATTTTAGATGAGCCACTATGCAAAGGGCTACTTGAGGCTTTCATGGAGTGTGTGTGTGTGTGTGTGTTTGTGTGTGTGGGTGTGTGGGTGTGTGTAAATCTGTGTTTTTGATACAGAGTGAGATAAAAACTTCATCATTTAGTGTGAAATGTAATGCCATTGTCTTTTCACATCACACTCAAGATAGTCATGCATTTTGAAAGCCACAGACGAGCAAATGCATGGCGAAAAGATATGCAGGTTAGAGGAAGAGGCCAAGTAAGCAACAGTCGTCATCCGCACCACCTTTCCTGGACATACGGTCGCGGGCAGGGGGTTTTCAATGCTAATCCCAGTTGTCCTGGACCAGTAGCCAGTCAGTCCCCAGTTGGCAAGTGGAATCAAACTAGGAACCTCATCGCCGAGAGTTGGATATCTTACCACTTTGCTGCCCCTGAGAAACAGAAACCGTTCAAACAATTACTGTTTCTAAACTACACAGTAGTCACAGCTTGAGAAAAAAACAACTTTTCTATTTGTTACTGAAACATAAAGGCTAAACATGTGACCACAGCAGCAAGAAAATCGTAAGATAATCAAACCACGACGCAACTTTTGATACCTTTCCACCGAAACATATTGATGCAAATTGAGCACACATCCAACATCAAAGTGCTCCAGAGTATCAGCTCTTTATTCATCCCTAAAAATTTGCATTGGTCTTAAATATATCCCGTCTCAGTCATGCCTCCATCTTGTGAGCTCATCCTATCAGACCATTTCATTCTGTTGTACAAGCTTGGAGGTATATTATATCCAGCTCTGCACATGGAGCAAAGGAGAACCAAAACCCTTGGAAGGTCCATTATCCCAAAATAAAGTAGGTCCTGGCACCAGGGTAAGATGTCAGGTTTAGCCACCGTTCTCGGTAGCGCAGCCCACCCTTCCCGCACGAGAACGCTTTAAAGCCTTTAAACATCCAGTGCCTTTCACATGATCTCAGCAAGCAAGAAAGGAAGGCAGCCATTACTGCTTTGTGGGGCCCTCGGCTTTTCTCGAGGAAGTGGTCTCCTCAGTCAGAACTTTGATCTGTGTTTTCCCAATTTACTCGTCGAGACGGAAGCTCGACAATAGCTCCTATTGATGGAATTTCAGAAGTAAAAGTAGCTGAAGCTTTGACTGGGTATTATTTAGCTTGGCGATAATTGCAATGCTCATTTACTTCTTCTTTTTTCCTGATGTCATGGAGTTTCTAGCACCATCAATCTGTCCTAATGTCTGATTTGGAACAAGAGTGGGACTTAGCTCTACCCATATCCAGAAGAATGCTGATCCAAATGAGTGAAAAGTAGGAAGAGACAGTTTTTAACTGCCTTTTTTACCGCTCTTTTAAAACTGCCAAGGTTATTTTTTCGTGATGTGGCATCACTGACAAGGCTTATAGGTCCTGCTAGCCTCTTCAGCTTTCCTTTCCTAAACAAGGCAGTGTATATGTTTTTCATGTGAGATTTAAAAAAGCAAAACAAAACTGGCTTGTCTGAAATTTTACACTTATGATGTCATTTCTAGCAATATAATGACCATTATGATGGTCATTATATTGACAGTTAATGTTTTTAACACTGTCTGTCGCACACATTCAGTATTAGATTGCTTATATAACTCGGCCGCTATCTATTAAGCTTTTCAATATTTTAGTTTCATAGCATCTGGATGCGTTTTTCCATTGCTCGACTGTCATTGTGTTACTGTGCAGTGTCTCGTGTGAAGTATTGACTGTTCTACCTTCAGTTAGTACAGTGTATCGTGTGAATTGTAATAATTGATATTGGTATGAAGCACCAACGGTGCCAAATAATGCGGTATTAGCTTCTAAAGTAATCCAATGGAGTCAGTCTGATGCTAGGAGCGATGACTTCATTTGTAGAAATGGAAAAATTCTCTTTAAAAAGCTTAATATATGGGACTGTTGTTGGTTAGCAAAATGTTCAAATCGCTTTTTAGTATGCCCGGTTTGGACTGGAACAGGGCTATTTTGTATTTATTTTTATTTTTTTCTTGCACAGTGTGATTCTCAAAAGCATCTGGAATTTATCCACATCATTTTACTAATTCATTTATCATCAATCAATGTGGTTTTAAATAAATATTCTAATTACAGGCTTAAATTACACATAATGCAGTTTTGTTTTTTATTTTTTCCATATTAAAACAAACAAACATGGAAAATAACCCATTTTCTTTGGTGAACCCAAAGACTTCATGTCCCCTTCCATTGCAACCAAATGATATTTTCCTTTCAAATACTGAGCATGTATCCAATAGGATTCATCCATGTTCTTATTCAACAAGTTAAGGAATAGGAATTTGAACCGATAGTAAGTCGCCTTGGTGTCAGCGTCCCCAGAATTGCACTCTAAACACTTTCTGCGGGATACCGAGGCTTTCCGAGATGAGACAGGATATATTCTCAAGCTAGTGTGTTGTGGGCCAACAATCGGGACACCAAGGCCTCGTTCTTTCAGCTATGACCAAAAGCTCATGGCCATCGGTGAGTATTGATTCGTCCAAAATGGCCACAGAAAAAAAGAGTGAAACACCTTTTCAAGAGTTTGGTTCCAGAGCCAATACTTGTGTGGAGGAGGGCCCCAACTATTTCTAGCTGGACCTACTCCACCTTCCTCACCAGCTGTGGCTCTTCCTCGCCACTGAGGTTGCCTTCCGTATCCCATAAACCGGTTTGCCGTGCCAGGCTACAGCGTGCTCAGGTCTCCACCTCTGTCTACTGCCCAAAATATACCTCTAAAGGTCATAAAATTCAGGGCAGCAGCTCCGTGTTGCTCTGTCAAGCCTTGCTCCGGGGGCACATTACTCGCCACCAGCCGTTGACCATCAAGCACTCGTTCCTGACCTGAATCTAAACGGGTGCTCTGGTCGACCTAATCTGGACAAGGTGCCTTTCTGCCTCATGACATCATTCATCCGGGTACTTCTAAATTGTCTGGAACCTTACCTGAAAATTCTTTGCCTTGGGAAACGCTATCAGAGGCTGATGCTAAGATAACACAGCACCGAGGACACAAACTCCTCCACTACGATAAGGTGGGGATTCAAGGAAGGCACACGATCCCCTCCGAACTGAAATTACAGTTTGATAAGCAAAGCGACCTTTTCTGCAGAATTTGTCCTGAGAAGATAATCTAGTTGTGTGACTGACGATGGTTCTACTGCAAGATAATCTCATGTTGCTCTGTGTTGGGTATGGACACACACTTGCCCCAAATTTTGTTTTCTTGACCAGTTCACACCTTTTCGGATAGTCCTCTCAAACAGCAGGTTGCCGTTTTTCCTCTTTGCCCACACATCCCTTAATTCAATTTAAGTCATCGTTGGACTTCTCTTGACTCTTTTGAGTGAATAGGTTGTATTCTGATGGTTTGATTTGTAATTATAGTCCTCCTGCTCAAATCCTGACTGCTCTATAGTATCTAATTGGCTTTGCCGCCGCCATTGTGTCCTACCATCTTCCAATCCAGGCGTTTACGTCCTGTTTTCAGCTGTAATTCACTCCCTTGTATGTTGTCAAAAGGGGCCTATATAGGTCTAATTGTAGAGTCGCCTTTCTGCTACGTGGCTCACCAACGACTGCATATATACTCAAGAGAACCTGCAGGTCTCCTCTGCTTACATTGGTTTGGTCTGAGGTGGCCAATGCGAGAGCCTATTCATTTTGTCAATCCTGTGTTTCTCCCTTGTATGTGAATGGAGGATTTCCCGCTGCCTCTCTTCACTCTTGAGTGGCATCTCTTATTGGTTGATCACATTTTTCTCTAGATTTTGTGCGACGAAGCGTTTGATTACACCCCCATCTTCTGGTTCAAAGCACGATCGATACTTTTTTCCTCCATTTTTTTCACACACGTTTATCATCGAATGTCGCCAGAACTTTTGTGATAACGCAAAGGGAAACTCCCACTTCAGTTATGTAACTTCCCCTTTATTAAAGCATTCTCGTGGTGCGGCTGCCCTTTCCTCTTCATCCACTTACCTGTGACTTAATTAAACGCCGGGCTGTCTCGACGCCTTGCACGTGTGCACATGACAGACCATGTGTTCAGAAAGAGTGCAAAGTGAAGAAATGCATACCAGATGTGTTAGAAATGAGGTCGGTTTCACTGGAAGGTAACACATTCCCAGCCATGTTTGCGGAAAGAAATTCTTCCTCATCTGTCGAGCATGTTCTGCACCCTCCTCCCTTCCCCCATGAGGGTATGCATCCAGTTTAACCATCTGTTTTTATTCCCCCTATCTTTAATTTGGCTCTTGTCATGAAACCCTTAACCTTACGTGCATGTGTTCCTCGTACATCATGTTTGGTGGTGTTTTATGCTAATGATGTAGCGTTATTGACGCATGACTGGGATGTATTTCTTCACCAATTTCTTAGTGAGCAAAATTTTGATTTCTGCAGACCTGCTATGATGCGTACATTTGCCCTGTCCATTGGAAATGCATCATGACATGGTTCACGGGTCAACGCAACACTGTTGAAATAGAAATGGTTGATTGAATTCCTCCTGCTCTATCCTCCTATTTGTCAGATCCACATTTTTTTATTTATTTATTTTTTTGTTGTTGCAAGAAGTCGATTCCTTTTTCTGCATCTAGACTGTTCTGCCCTGCCCATGGGATTGACGGGTGACGCGAAACGACATTTTTTTATTGACTCGCACATATGCATGCCTGAAATTCAGTCAGCATAACCTCTGCAATTATCAAACATGACGTTGCGCCCAAGTTTATTTTATCCTCGACTCAGAGCAAGGCTTGCAAATCGCTTTATATGCAGTATATTTGACAATTTCTCAGGTTATCTAACAGCCGCTTTGAGACAATATTGTCTCAGTGCTATCATCTGTTTTACACACTACAGTACATAAGCATTATATTTTACACAATGGACTATAGTTAATTTCAAATCCAGATGGCCCAAACCCGACTGCAACATCATCATACATTCATACTAACTCATTGAGCAGGACCGTCGCCTTTCCAGGTGCCCTGATAGCTCTGAGTTGACAAAGTGTCCCTTTGCTGCCTGCTGTGCGCTAGATATGTGATGTTCCGTCTCATGGAAACTCCAAAATGTGAAGACTACAAATAGCTCATTCAACCCACACTGAACTGGATTTCCTTTGGTTCATTTCTGCGCTATAAAATGCAATAAAATGGAGGAAAAAGGAATTTCTGTAATTTTGAAGTCCAACCGTGTGGCTCATGACAGTCAAGCGGTTTCATTTGTAACAATTTACTCCCAAGTAGAATCCTGAATGAGACCAACTGTTTTCTGATGCTTGCTCGTGCACATTCCTGCCACTTTCTCAAACCAATTGCCTAGCAAAATTAAACTGATCATTTATGCAATTAAATTAGCAGTTACAAACGTGTAATGGATAGGATTGGAAATGTCAACATTTTGGACCTGCTACTCATTTGTGTAAAACCATGGAAGATTGTGCTGTAATGCAAGTCTGTTCAACACGTGAAACAAGGTGCCTGTTTCTCCTGAATTAATGCTGACTTTGCTCTCCCTTTCTCCTCTAGTTCTTTGTGCTAAAAACCTGGTGAAGAAGGACTTCTTCCGTGAGTATCTACCAATCAGAGCTGCTCATGAAAACGCTACTCTTATCTTAGTCCCTGTTTGGTTTTCCATGGTTCATGAACCATAAACATCTCCTGAAACTAAAATTATTTTGGAAGTAGAGGAGTATTGTCTGGGGAGATCAACATCCCTTTTTAAAATGCAAATGCTGACTAAAAAAACGCTTAAATTACTTCTCTTTCAGTCATGTAGCCAATGCAAGACTTTAATGAAACTAAAACACTGGATATGTATTTATGATTGTGTGCAAACTAGCCTGTTAACTTTCTTGGGGTCTTAAATACACATGGGAATATGTCTGTAGTGTTGTGTTTTGACGTGTTTGGGTCAGGCTGTCATGGTGAATGAACATGTAAAGGTCTTCTGCTCACTCAGGCAGCGTCTATGGTGCCCATTCCTGCCATTCCAAAGCTCAGGAGCTGAGCAAACATTCAGTTACCGAGCTGGCAGGCCACAGCTCAGAATCTATAGATAAAAATGTCTGGGGGTGTTTTGAACCCATTTTTGTGCTTTTTTGTCATCTGTCATCACACACATGTTGTTTTTCTGTCAGGTCTCCTGCATCCCTCAACTCCATATCTCAGTGTTCACTACTGCACAAAACCAGCCATCCTAACACTGCAAGAAAAATGTTTCAAAGAAAATATTATGATGAGTTGCACGATGGATGAATCAATCAAGAAAATCCATTGTCAAAACTATGCTAATTGAGGGTAACTTTTACATAAAAACGCGAATAACAGGGAGACTGAGTATATGGATCCCAGTTCTGCAGTTGTTCTGAGAGTGCCAGGGTTGACACCATTTTGTTATGTTGTTAGTTGTGCCTCGTGAAACTGTTAGTCTCGCTGTCGCATAGCAGAGGTTGAGTGTGTCTTGTTGTTGCTCTCGCCGCGCAGGTCTCCCCGATCCCTTTGCCAAGGTGGTTGTGGATGGCTCGGGGCAATGCCACTCGACAGACACTGTGAGGAACACGCTTGACCCAAAGTGGAATCAACACTATGACCTGTGAGTGCCACCTGTCAGATCCAAAAGAGGAAAAAAAAAAAACTGTGCCTTGTTTTTGCTTTGACCAAGCACCAAGCTTTAAAAAGATCTGATCACAGACAGCAATTCAAATGCCTTGTAATTTTTATCTTTTTATTTAAACTTGATGAGTGAGCACATTTAGAAGTGTCAGGACTTGAACAGTAACAGATGTAAATACTGCTTGCATAATGACATAAACCTTCAGCGCCAGCAAACAGTCTAAAAATGTCCCTTGGAACAGTATTTAAAGCACAGAAACCAAGGGCATGACTCCAGTAGTATTTTCTTCCATTGACTGAAACATGTGCATGTCTTGTTGTACCCTGATTGCCTTTCCCCAAAGATGGTTCGCTCTCTGCAAGTAACCTGGAAAAAAAATAAGCGTGAGCGCGTGAGTGAAAATGTGAGAGTGAAAGTTTCCAGTGTTCAGACGGTGTTTATCCAACCGTCGTATGTAGCCAAAAGCAAGGGGAAGCACATGTCTCCGTTTGTTTGGTTGCTTGGGAAACAGGAGTCCTTTTCTACATGGCCTGGTAAATTAGCTAGTCTTGTCACATTTGACAAAAGGTGACGCATAATATACAGATGCTCACCTTAGATTCGATGAACAGAAAGAGACTCCAGGCTCATCTGAGCTGCATCCTTTTTTTTTTTTTTTTTTTTACACTAAGCTCAGTTTAAAAGAGAGGTTCCAGAAGCACTACTAATGCTTTTGCTGGTAGTGTTTATTGTCATGGCCTGCAGCACTATCTGCTAGGGGAACTGTAAGAAACCACTTTTAATTTACCCATGGCATTCCAGTTGGCTAGCTAGGCGGCTGGCTGGATCACACGTCGGACCTGCAAAAAGGGATGTTCCAAATAAACCCCCAGAGCATTAAAGCTGTCAGCAATGACTGCCTTTTTTTGCCAATTGTCCGGTGTGCTCCCTTGACCATATGTGTTCGTCTAGCGCCGTGCTTTCATTGGTCAGACTCTGCCAACACACTGACCCAGGAAACCGTGACCTTTTCAGTATTGTGTCAGGACGTGGCCAGTATGCCACGGAGAGCTGGCTGCTGCCCCTGAGAGTTCATCAAGTCGACACTCTGCTTTCACTCGCTCATCGTTTACCGCTGCGATTGTCCTCATGGTCGCGAGAAGATTCGTCATATCATTCTGCTGGATGCGTGTCGATTCTTCTTAAAAGCGCTACTTTTAAGTGTAGTTCGTCGGGAGTGCACTGAGATCCACTTTATACTTTGGAAACCTCAAAATTGTATAATAAAGTTCTCCTCGTGATCAGAGTTCTTCATTTTGGAACGAAGCACAGCTGAGGAACTTGGCTGACTGGCTAAAGTAACGCTTTGCTTGCACCTGCGGTGACCACACGCAGCTTGGCAACCACTTGTGGGTTCCTGCAACGAGTGCGCAAGTTATGAATTGCAGTTTTAAAAAGCGCACAGTTGTCCCAAGCAGGCACTTAGAACTAAAACCCTCACTCAGTACCAATACTGGCCCCAATGAGGTCTCTGTTTCTTTATTGGAAGGATACTTGATAGAAACTGAAGCTCGAAAGGTGATCGATATGGCATTGCTCTCGCTGACAGTGGAATTGGACGGAATTATGAAACGCTTCTCTGCAATCGAAGAACTTTGTTGACCTCCAACCTCACTGATTTAAGCAGGTCGAAAAGCAATGCTGTGTCGCAAATTCTGGTACATCTGCTTTGCCTTTTTACATGGGCAGTGCAGATAGAGATTTCCTCAATGAATTTATTGAAAGAAAAAAAACATCTACCAGGGCAATTCCGTGTCCTCTGTTTTCCAGTCGTCTTTGGTCTCCTCTCCTGTTGTTTTGTGCTTGTGAGAACAGCCAGTTTTGGATTATTTCACTTTCAAGGCAGGTGTAGACAAAATGTAAAAGGGCATCAGCCGTTTGCTGTGGGGCCGCAAGAATGCCCCACTAATTTTGTAGACTTGAAGGAGACCCTCATGCAGCTGTTTCCCAAGGGGCCGTCGAGACCCCCCACTGTGCCACAGGACTCAGATAGGGAAGTCACAAGATTGTTTTCGGATTTTTAGATATCATCCTAGAACTGTTGTAAAGACATGCATCAAGAAAATGACAGCTAAGTTATGATGTTTTTTGAAAAAACAAACCCAAATCAAGCACCGCAGAAAATCATAAGGACACAATAAAAATACCACAGCGGTGGGG
>CAAKHD010001588.1:24043-43782 GCA_901007705.1 Fistularia tabacaria
GAAGAACTGGGTCGATTTAGGAGGAATGAAAAGAGACAGACGGCCATGTGAATGCGGCTCGCTTCCCCCCCCCCCCCCCCCCCTTTTTTTTTTTTTTTTTTTTTTTTTTATGCGCACGCTCAAACAATCAGATGCATTCATCGAAAAAGCAAACACACACACCAGCTGCAATCCTCCACACAGCCCGTGGGAGTTGTGTTTATCCTGACTGTAAAAATGTTCTGCAGGATTTCGGAGCCCCAGAAACATAACATAACCTAATGCCACATCTCGCAGCGCTTTGCCCCCGTCACTCGCACTTCTTTCTATCCCCGTCCGTACCGCTTTTTTAAAGGTTCGGCAGTTTCTTCCAAATACCCCAGCGCGTACGCGACTGCACATAGGCCAAAAGGTGTCAGAGGTATAAGACACACTGTGATGCGCTACATGTTAGGGGCTATGCGTGCACTCGCTTTTAAGTGACCGTGGTTGTTGGGCAAAACGCGGTGTCTAAGGCAGGCCACTCAGCGGAAATATCAGTCAGCCTGTGATGAATGAGCCTGCTACCTGAATTGTCAGACAACCCGGTGTCTCCTCTCCTTTCTTCGCCAAGGTTAGGAACCCCGATCCCTCCAAGCCCTGTCTACACTGGCTCTGTCTATCATCGATGTCGGCTCACTTACAGACACATTACATGTCGCATAATCTGTCGCCATGGGGCCAGAAAATTAAAAATCTTTCATTTTAAAACAAAACACAAGATTTACACTTCTTGTCGAAATCTTTTGCGTGGCAACAGGACTTGAATTTCTTCCTTTGGAAACGTTTCACCTCTCCTCCGAGAGGCTTCTTCAGTTTCGAATTCCAACTCTCGGATGAGAGGTGAAACGTCTTCAAGGGAAGAAAAAGTCCAGCTGCCATGAAAAGATTTCGACAAGAATTAACCATAACCTGGATGACCGAGAGCCTCGGTAGACAAGATTTACATCTTTTTTTTTATTTTTTTTTTTTTTATACACAGGTTCTTGCAGATTGACCTGGCTTATTCTTTGTCTGCACTCTTGTGTAACCAGAATTCGCCGCATCTTGTATCACTTAGCCTCTCCGTGTCCCTACAGAACAGAGGACGACGCAGCAAGGCCAAGTGTACTTCCTGCACACTCAGACAGGTGTCAGCACCTGGCATGACCCCAGAGTACCCAGGTATGTCCACCACTGAATCTGCGAGCTCAGTACAACAATATGCATTGTTCTAAAATGAGCTTTGGACTTTTTTTTGGAACTTTTTAGAATGAGCATTGGACTGATAAGACACCATGCAAAGCACAAGATACATATTTCAGTGGGAACACCGTCGACTGAAATCTGAATTAATGGTTTTCTGACTTAGTAAAAGCTCTTTTCCTTTGCATGGCTGTAGTTCACTGAGAACCCCTCAGGTAATTATGGGTTTAACATAATGCAAGATGACTCCTTAAGTGCCTCATTCTTGGACGATTGGCCAACAGTAACATGGGGCTTTTGGAAGGTTTGTCAGACGGACATAGGTGGTATTAACAAAGTCCAGCAGAACAGGACGTGCATTCGCAAAACAGGTTGTAGCGTACTCCAGAAATAGTCAAGAAAGCATTGCTGATGTTGAGATACCTGGACACTAATGTTTTCCAAACTGTCAGCCAAAACCTCATCTCCATCTTGCGGCTCTGTTTTGCAAGCTTACATCAAATGGGCCAGAGGAGACGGGATGAGGATAGCAGGTCCGCCGTATTTTGTACTGATGCGTTGTTTTCCAAGCAGTCCTGCTGAAAACGTTTGCAAGGCAGCAGAAAAAATGAATTTGAAGGAAACATAAATTGAGTACTAAGGTGTCTCTACTCGCATTCCGGTGCATCAAAGCTTATTTTGTGAATGTGCGTGTGCCTCACCTTCTCCCACATTAAGCTAGCTCTGTTTTCTTTCTGTCATTACATACTAATGGTCTATTATGTGGCGTTTTCTCTACGACGTCCCAGAGATCTGAGTAATGTGAACTGTGAAGAGCTGGGCCCTTTACCCCCAGGATGGGAAATACGGAACACTGCCACCGGGAGGGTCTATTTTGTCGACCACAACAATCGAACCACACAGTTCACAGACCCTCGCCTCTCCGCTAACCTGCATTTAGTTCTAAAGTGAGTCACACAATAACTGATTGAAAACACTCCACAGTGAGTCCAGTATGCTACACACATTTTTACATGAGTTACAGGCAAAGCACAGACTGTCTGTCAATGATTTATTTCCTGTCCTCATGTTTCTTTGTTTTACATCTGCAGTCCAAGCACCAATGGATCTCGAGGAGCCATCGAGAGTCAGAATGTCAGGTAAGGTCTGGGCTCCGGTCCAGTTGTCCCTCAGACATTCTCAGACACACATACGTTGCCTCCCCGTTCGTCAGTGTTGGTCACTGGGATCTCATACAAAGGTGTGCTCAGTACCTGTCAACAGTCAGAACTCAGGGGAGCCCATCTGCCGTGCAGACTTCTCTGCACTCATAGACACACACACACACACACACACACACACACACACAGAAATACTTCCACAACATTAAACACACTCTTTCCACATAGTTATTCAAATTCCTAAGCCCCGCAGAGATTTTGATCATACATACTGTATGTTACGGCGCACAGCCTGCCACTAACGCAGAAACCACGGCTGCGATGGCAAAGCCAGAAGAACCTCTTGGGTCCAGGAAATGGTGCATGAGTTCGATGTCCGAGCCATTTCATTAATGGGGCATGTGTTTATCTGGTGGGTTTATGTGTCTGGTTCATGCCTCTGTGCTTTGGTACGTCTGGACGCACGTGTGTCGGTCTCCTCTCAAGTGCAGCTGCTCAAACACACCACTGTGATTAGCACAGAATGTGTTGTGGAGAGATTAGGTTTCTTTTATCCCTTTCAGACAGGTCCAAGACCATGTATGGGACTTTATATTCATTTTTAGTTTTTTTCCCCCCACTTTTTCCCAGCCGGGTACTCCAGTCTATTTTGAATGTAGACTTTTAGTCATTAGCATGACTATGCACAGCTCAGTTATAATCTTGCCATTAGAGTATCGGGGATAGAGTATGTGGGATGTGTGAATTAGTTCACGTCAAAGCCCTTGAGTGAAAACGTTATTTTAAACTAGAAGTTATCTCCCAAAAGCTACAATAAGTATGACAACAGAGCTTTGTGAAATTACCCAAAATCTCACCATCTTTTCCCCCCAGCAGTGATGAAACTATTAGCCTTTTACACAGTTTCTGTCCTAACTTGGCATTTTGAAGATTCGACACGAGACCATTGCTGGTTGATCCATTCTGATTCTGACAAAGCTCTGTAAAAGATCTCGACCGCCAAAGATCTCAATTAAAATGTGTCCAACAAATGAATTTTGTCAAATTAGGGACTTGAGAAATGTTTACCTCATGTGCAACGTCCCACAGATATGTTTTAGAATCACATCATTCAGTTTTTTGTTGACATTTTTGTTAATTGCTAAACTTATTGGCTAAGCATTCACAGCACAGACTCCATAATAGAAGTCCCTGTTCATGTAGCTAATTCCTATCCAAATACATTGCATTTAGTGGGTAAACACACTTTCTAGTATAAGAAAGAATCCTATTCTCTCACAAGGCGTGTGATATGTTGCAAAATCCTCGCAGAATTTTAACAGCACGAGTCTGAAGCTAATGTTTTCCCACAGCACATGGCAGATTTCCGCTCATCGCCACGAATTAGGAGAGACAAGGAAAATACTGGGCGAGTAAACATTAGAGAGAGTGCCAGAGAGACAGCAGGAATGTTTGATATATGGGTGAAAGTGCAGGAAGAGATGCTCTGTGTCTCCTCTGTCTCCCCCTCCCACCCTCTGAGTTGTCTACGATGTTTGGGTGCTGTCAGGAGAGTGCCCTTCCTGCTTCCCTTCCCTCCCTCGGAGTCTAGTCTGCAGGAAATAAAGGGGCTCGAGGAGGTTTTGAGTGTCCTATGAGACCCTGTGGCGTTGTGGGAACACAGGAAGTGATTGAAAAAACAAAACCTGACTCTACTTGGCAGACACAAGAAACAAAATGGGTTGTCATTGAGACTGCAGAAAATTGAGTGTAGGATAAATACCTATAAATGTTGTTGCAGGCACAAAGACCACATCCTCACCCTTCCTCTGCTGAATTGCAGCCCACGAGCTGCTCTAGCACAAAAGCTAGCAGGTAGCATCAGTTCATCTTCCGGTGCATAAAAATGTTGATATGAGAAGCCATTGTTTTATTTACGATAGTGTGTTCAGCCCACCTACTTGGGATGGCACTTAACTGCTAGGATGTTTACTCTCTGAAGACTTCCTAGGTTGTACACATGGGAATTCCTGCTACCCCCACTGGCATGCAAGAGAGCATTGTGCAAATAATCCTGACTGCTGCCCCATTCCAGGGTCTTTTGATCCTCTGTCTGCCTGTCTGATGCACACTGAGTCCCCCTTCTTCAATGGTCATCAAAACCTTTGGACATAATGTGCCTGCAGGCCTTGAATGGTGATTCTACATTACCATAAGTGTACAAAAGTAGTGGAGCGTGGATTCGCTTAGCCTCATTCCTGGTGCAGAATTTTTCTCTTGCGTTGGCGGGTGGAGGTGCAAAGGTGTTCGTTTGCTAGACGTCTCACCTCCAAACCGCCCCACCTCAGCCGCCATGTGCTCGTCTCTTCGGGCCGAAGCAGCTGTTTGCTGTTTGACTCGATGTGCTTCCCAGATGACCTCAGCGTGTTTACGCCTAGTTCTCTGCAGTCAGCGGAGAACAGACACAACCATCACCGTCAGGAAGCCCCTCTGCTGAGATTTGTGGCTTTTGTTTTGTTTTTGAAAGAGCTCTTGTTTACCTTTTTTCTCATTAGTGAACTTGTTTGTGATGTTTTGGGTGTTTGTTTTACATCGCAGAAATACTGCTTTTGTTGTTGATGCTCCGAATCTTTTCTTCTGGACTGTTTTCTGTACCCCCTTCCCTATGTCTGGCTTAAGTGTCTTATTCTCTATGGGTTTTTTTGTTTCTTTTTCTCCCCCGTCAGTCGCCAAAACCAGTTGAAGGATCAGGTCCAGCAGGCTCTGATGTCCCCAGGTCAGCTCCCAGAAGAGGCCGAGTGCCTTACGGTGCCCAAGTACAAGAGAGACCTTGTCCAGAAGCTGAAGATCCTCCGCCAGGAGCTGTCGCAGCAGCAGCCTCAGGCGGGTCACTGCCGGATAGAGGTGTCCCGTGAGGAGATCTTTGAGGTATGCATAGAGCTTGTGATAACTGATATGGACGGGTGAAACAAAATTGAAAGAAAAGTGCGGGAAGGGTTTTTCTTTATGGGGCGGCTGTGACTCAGTTGGCAGAGCGGGGGCGTCCCTCCCATCGGAAGGTTGGCAGTTCAATTCCCGGCTCCTCCCATCCGCATGTCGAAGTGTCATCGGAAGAGTCACCGAACCCCAAGTTGCTACCGATGGCCTGGTTAGCGCCTTGCCTGGCAGCTCTGTCACCATCAGCGCGTGTGTGTGTGTGTGTGTGGGGGGGGGGGGGTGCCATCTAGTGTAAAGCTCGTTGAAACCATTTCTGACAGTTTAATTCTTCTCAGTTCACAAAGAATACCAGAGTACATGTTTCTCCCATTAATAGTTGTTACCGAACTGTTTGTATAACCTGTTGTATGTAGGTTTATACGCCCTTGAATATCTGATAATACCTCTTTTTTACTCGGTTATCTACGATATGTGCAAATCTAAAGCAGACCTCCTCTTTTAGATGAGGATTTTTTCCCATGTAAATTTTCTCCCGCTGCCTAACTCTGCAAGATGCAGGGCCTTTATCGGCACAGCAACACCTGCAACGGACCACATGGCGCTCATAAAATATACACTGGAATGTGCTGGAAACGCCATGTCTGTTTATCTGAACTGAGACATTTTTGTCAGTTGATCTCAATGTGAAAGATAGGCCAGGGCAGAAGATGTCTCGAGGTTATGGGAGCGGCATAGCTTTTCCAGACCAGCTGGAGCATTTAAATTATGGCCAAAGATGCAAGCTTTAGCCCGTGAACTCGCAGAGCTGTTATTATGTGTACTTTTTTGACGTAGGTAAGACAGTCCAACTCCTCCCGCTGCACCTCATAGTTGCCTGATGCATCCGAAGTGTACAGTCCTGATAGTCAAGCAGGCTTTATTATTCTAATCTTTACCGCTCTTTTTACCGCTCTTCTATTGTGGCATCTTTTGCAGGGATAAATACTGTCTCAGGCGGAGTGTTTTTTTTCCAAAGTGCAACCTGTTGGAGGCCATTTCTGGTGTGAAATATTTCACGATGCCAGTCTTGTTGAGAAGTCGTGCAGTTTCAGTGGTGGTGCAATAATATAATGAGAGACATTAAACATTGTTCATGTCCATGCACTCTTGCAGACTTTACGTGAGCACCGCTGTGTAAGGCATAGAGCAAAAACGCAATGACGCTAGGAGGCGTTTTTTTTTTGTATGTTTTTTTGAACACTGAAGAGCCAAAGGCATTGAATTTTTTTGTGGTTCATGATTTGAGTTTCAACTTGTATATTAAACCTCAGCAGTCTACTAAAAAGTTCCCCTGTCCTTGTTTGGTTGCCTCGCAGGAATCGTATCGACAAGTCATGAAAATGAGGCCTAAAGACCTGTGGAAGAGGCTCATGGTCAAGTTCAGGGGAGAAGAGGGACTGGACTATGGAGGAGTGGCGAGGTAAGAGTGCATCAGCACAAACAGGCGGGATAACTCCTTGACAAATGGTCCACAGCTCTGAGAACGCTGCATCACCTTGGATACGGAGGTCTGCCTCCTAGTGGGAGTGTCGAAAAGTACACATTTAGTATAATGTCTTGAATGCGCAATTTGCCAGAAACCCAGTGCACAGTGGTCTTTAACTGTTAACCCCCACCCCATCTCTTGTGTGTGCGGTTCTCTGTGCAGGGAGTGGCTGTACTTGCTGTCACATGAGATGCTGAATCCATACTACGGCTTGTTCCAGTACTCCCGCGATGACATCTACACCCTGCAAATCAACCCGGACTCTGCTGTCAACCCAGTGAGTCACAGCCATTGCACATAACAAACACATACTGTGGATGGAATGCACGTCTCCCATACACGAGCCTATATTCTTCACCTCTAGCGAATCGTTTGCTTGCTCATCTGAAAACTAAAGGTTTGACCTGCAACACACAGGAGCACTTGTCCTACTTCCACTTCGTGGGGCGTATCATGGGGATGGCAGTGTTCCATGGCCACTACATAGACGGCGGCTTCACTTTGCCCTTCTACAAACAGCTGCTGGGTAAACCCATCACCCTGGATGACATGGAGTCTGTAGACCCCGACCTGCACAACAGCCTCGTTTGGATCCTGTACGTACAAGACCCTTTACAATATGTCTGTGGAGGTTCTCAGTCACCCAGGTCTTGGCGAATTCTTGTCGAAATCTTCTTGTTGTGGCAACGGACTTGAATTTCTTTGCAATGATTAAGTCCCATTCAGATTTAAAGCAATGCTCGAAACTACATACAATGTACATTATCCTGTGTGCGATGATTCAAGCAGGAATCCTTGCACTTAAACAACTTCCAAGATAATCTAAGTTGCGTTATATTCTATCCAGGCATTGTATTAGCTGTTTTTACTGGTATGCAAACCCAACTAGAGGCCGCAGATACTTGTTATAGTGCTCAGTAGACATCAGTTGTTTGTCAAAAAGAATCATGGGAGATGATGATGGTTTACTGAAAACAATCGCCCTCTGAGTATTAAAACTACCTCGACACAAGTTATTTTGCTATACATGTTTTTAATCAAAAAAATGTATCATTTAATCCGTTCGGGATATCAGCTAAATTTTGATTTGACTGTTGATTCAACAGTTGTCGCTCAGAAGTGACACTGACACAAACCTGAAAAACCGCATGTGGTTTTGGAGCGGCCAGCTCCAAAAGCAAGTCGATCCTCACAGACTTGTTCAAATGGCCAAGACTACAACAACGTTCCAACTGCTCAGAGCTTAATACAAGTTGTCACTAACTGCTACCTTAAGTCAGTTCCTACTCTCACGCCACTCCAGCTCCATTCCTTTGTCAAAATATGAATATTTCGGATGACAAAAAAACAAAATGGCAACATCCAGAAAGCCAAACTTGTGGTTTGTGGCTCCATCTATGTATTTATTTTTGTATTTCTTTTTCATACAGTCTGTGGCTGAATTGCAAGGGTCAGTTCGGAGCAGAGGAAACATAACAAATTTGAGAAAATGTGATTTTTTTTTTTTTTTTTTACCAGCTGCCAACACCATAAAACTCAAGTGTGTTCAAGGTTAAAGTAAGACATGGATGTCATTGTCACTTGTTGAAAATATATATTTTTTAAAAAAGCCCAGGTAAAGCTTTAGACTTGTATTTTTGCATGATTTGGGCATGCCAAGTAACACATCTGTTGGACACGGGACCTGAGTCTGTTTAATTGTAAAGAAGAGCCAGACCTCATTGTTGAAATCTCGCTGGAGATTAAATCTAGCGACGCATTTATCTCAGGTATTTCCCAGAAGAGCAAAAAATGTTTCCAAACTGGCTCAGATGAAGCAACAGCGCCAATGTAAAATGATCACCTGAGCCTTGTATTTGCACTGTGTTTGCTCACTGTGCCGTTCACTGACAGTTTCCGTTACCGTCGGCTTTTCCTCTGGCAGAAGAGGCTTTGTGCTCTCCATCACGGTCGCCGTGATGGAAATGCTTAGCATTGTGAGTGAACACATGAGAACTGTAGTGTTGTGTGTTCGCAAGTCATCGAATACAACCCATTTCACCACTGTTCATTATATGAACATTTTAAATCTCGTTTTCTAATATTTCCCTTTCAGCGAAAAAAAATCACTTCATTTTTTTATGTTTAATAATAATCATTTTAAAAAAATTGTGTCTTTAGGGACAATGACATCACCGGTGTGCTGGACCACACCTTCTGTGTTGAACACAATGCCTACGGAGAAATCATTCAGCATGAGCTGAAGCCCAACGGCAAAAGCATCCCCGTCACCCAGGACACCAAGAAGGAATATGTCCGCCTTTACGTCAACTGGCGTTTCCTGAGAGGCATAGAGGCCCAGTTCCTTGCTCTGCAAAAGGGTTTCAACGAAGTCATCCCTCAACACCTGCTGAAGGCTTTTGACGAGAAGGAGCTGGAGGTACCCTCTTCTCGTCCACGTTCACGTTCACGTTTCACGCCTCTTCCAAAGCGATCGTAAACACTGTTCCTCTGCTTGCAGCTGATTGTGTGCGGCCTGGGTAAAATCGACATCAACGACTGGAAGTCCAACACGCGACTCAAGCATTGCACCCCGGACAGCAACATCGTGAAATGGTTCTGGAAAGCGGTGGAGTCATTCGACGAGGAGCGTCGAGCCCGACTGCTCCAGTTTGTGACTGGCTCTTCCAGGGTTCCCCTGCAAGGCTTCAAGGCCCTCCAAGGTGATTGCATCCCCTGAAAATAACTGCCAAGACACATTAGTCGAGTCACACCGTGGAAAGGGGATACATTTTGAGGTGGTTCTCATGTGCAGTGCTCGACTGATGAAAGCGATTGACATTAGCAGACCACTTCAGACACTGTGCTGGTGTAACATGAATAACACCGTCAGATTTATGCGCACGGGTTTTCGCTTGCCAAGCATTTGTTTGGTCATGCAAAAAAAGGCAATTTTGAAGTGTCCGAGTGGACCACTTAAAATATACATGCTTTTGCACAGAGATACGTCAGACTGCATTCATACCCGGTATTTGGATCCAAGTGTTTAATTTTATGGGAGATAAAGATTGTCTGTCCATATAGACAACGTAACAAAAAGAAAATTGCTAAGTGTGAAGTGCAATAGCGATCAGTGAATGATGCATGTTTTACTCACAATCTATCAGATGGCAAAGATAAGTCGGTGCCTGCCAATATCAAATCAGCTTTAACCACATTTCATGCCGTGCTTGTATCTATGTCAACTGTCAACTGAGAGTCAACTGTGGCGAACGGTTGTGCCTGAAACCAGTTTTTGGTTTTTCCACAGGAGCTGCTGGCCCGCGGCTCTTTACCATCCACCAGATTGACGCCAACACCAACAACCTACCCAAAGCCCACACCTGGTGAGGAACATGAGCTTTGTGCATACAGATCCATATAGAATTTGCCTTCCAGAGGAAAAGACACCGTGTCCCTGAGTGTACTTTTGGTTAAGCAATCTGCATTTTCACATTACCGGTGAAGAAGATAAGGAATCATCTGTTGAATGTCTTCATGCAGTTTTCATTAGGGATTAGTATGAGCAGTGGGTGGAAAGGGCATTGTTGTACCGGGGTGTAAATTTCAAACATTTCTTATAATAACTGCAAAGCTATTAGCACACCATAGCGCCCACTATTTTCTGTATGAGCCTCAGTTTACATAAATATTAACAAGCATTTTGTTCCAGTGTTTTTTTAGCACACATCCTGTGTCCAAAGCCCAAATTTGTAATTTAGCAAGTAGATGCGCTCTCACTAACCTGCAAAAGACTATTAGCTGATGAATTAACTTGACTGACTGGCAGACGCCTTTCTCGCCCTGTTCTGTGCCTCTTGTCACAAAGCTAAATGTAGCAGCAGATGCTATGGAATCACTTGAGGTGAATTTGAACAGAATCCTCTGTGCAGGAAGCTTATTTGTGGGCAAGCTATCTGTAAATAAGTTACAGTTACACTCCCACAATTTACACACTTTATTCTCCCTAATTTTCATATTAAGCACGAGAAAACCTAAGAGCGTTTTTTAAAATACAAGCCGAATCTGGGTCTTCCATTTGACCAACCTTGCCATTGCTTTAAAAATCGGTCTGAACACCTGAAGCTTTTGTTTGTTAGCACTTTTTTGCTCACATTCGCAAGTGAAAGGGGCGATCGTCTTTGGAACCGAACCTTCCTGGTTCGATTCCCCACTCCTCCTAGTGTGTCGAAGTGATGTTGAGCAAGACACTGAACCCCTAACTGCTACCTTGGCACTGGTAGACGGCAGGCAACTGCTCATGTTTCATCCATGATGGGTTAAATGCAGAGAACGAATTTCCCCACGAGGGATTAATAAAGTATACATTATTACATTATTATTATTATTATTATTATTATTAGAGGCAGGAAGTTACATTTTGAGGAAGTGATACATAATGAAGATGGATGTGAAGTGTTGCGTTTATTCTAGTCTTACCACCCTGTGTGATACGTTGTCAACTATGGTTTCAAATGCTCCTCCTCTGTATTTTACAGTTTCAATCGGATTGACATTCCTCCCTACGAGCACTATGACAAACTGTACGACAAGTTGCTAACTGCCATCGAGGAGACGTGCGGCTTTGCTGTCGAGTGAGTCACCGGTGCGTGTGGAACTCACCGAGACCAAGGAGCCACGTGGTTTGGCCAAGATCAGATGGGGCTGGTCGAGGTTGCTTCGCTACGGGAAAACCCCATCCTCCCGTGGGCATGTGGCCAGGCTAAAGGAGGGTGGCGGTGGCAGTGGCAGAGACAACCAGAAAATGCATTTGTGGTCTTTTAAGACCCAATCCTCCTTTATCTCTTTTTTTTTTTTTTGTTGTTTTTGTTTTTTTTATTTTTTTTTTATTTTAATTTTTTTTTTATTGTTGATAATGAATCACTTCAGCTGCTAATAACTCAGACTATTTACTAACTTGTGGAACCTGCAAAATTAGCTGTCTCTTCCCTTTTTCTATGTTCATTTTAGCATTTAAGAATACCAACTATTATTCCATGTAGCATCGCTCCCTCTCACCAGTCTAAACACCATCAGTCCATTTTGAAACAATAACCGCATTTTGCTGGAGTACAGGGTTATTACTGGTTACCACAACCACTTGTAAACACTACACTTTGATATTAAACGTGGATCACTCAGGCCCGTTTTGGTTCCTCAGTCATGTCAATTCGGGCCGTCAGTAACGCCGAAGGATGTGTGCAGAAGAGAAGGCAAGTCTGAATTGCAACCTGCTCCAAAGACTGCAGCAGAGATCGTCAATCCGAGCCGCTGCCCCGCAACTAACGCTGCATTCCTAGAACCCTATTTCTCGTTTTCAACACCCAGTTTTATTTGAAAATGACAAAATGAATGAATAGCTTGAAATGTGTTGTTTTTATTATCACAGGGTAAATCGGAAATATCCATAAAATCCTATATAATATGTATAATTTATTGCTGTTATATATGTCGACCCTTTTTCCATTTTAATGCAAAGTGTTATTCTTGACATTTCTAACACGCAGTTTGAGCGAACAGCATTAAGCTTGACTGTATTTCCATCGGTTTCGCATTTTAATCCCAGACCTCACCTTACTGTGCAGGGAAAGGTTTGTTTTAGAAGCAAACTGATCCTAAACACACAATCTCCTGAGTGCCATAATCATTTTGAATTTTTTGTTTTTTTATTTTATTTCTTTCGAATCATCAGTCGGACCCTTTAAATTCTGCTGAGTTCGATGTGGAGCAACATGCTTTTATTGTTTATAACTTTCCCTTTAATTTGGAATTTACGGTTATGTAGCCGGGCCGCACGCCCAAATTCTAATGTTTTTGGTTCTGAATCGAAGAGTCCAAAGTCCATTACGATCTATTTCGTGCTGCCTCCATGTTGTTAGGGAGAAAAAGGAAAAACCTCTACTACCTTCTAGCCATTTGGTGCTAAATAGCATTAACGTTTGTCTCGTGATGGCAACTTTAACCATTGACATACTACTGTTTAAAGTGCACAATACACTACTCGTGTCCCATCTATTTGTGGCCACAAAATATATTTAGAAAGAGTTGAAGAGCTCGACCTTGCCACATTCTCAGGAGATGTCATGTAGTTTGTGATGTCATTTTCTTGACGAGAAACTCAATTCTGACCATCAGCTTGATTTCCTGAATGTTACGAGGCTAAACTGGCTGATCCTTTGCATAGTTTTGCCCACAGTAGACCATTAACAAACACTAATTGCTGCATGTCTCCATTTGTACATTTAGTTGAAAGTAAACTGAATGTGATGAAATCCTGTTTTAGCCTACTTATACAGTCATGTCAGTGTTTTTATTTGAGTAAAAAAAGGGAGGGGGGGTTTTTTTTACAAATGAAAATTAAATTCTTGAATGTTTTCCAGGGATTGTGTCGCAATCTCTCACTGTGGACTGTTCTTAACATTTGTGTGCACACAAAAACACACATACACACACAAAATGTTCATTTTTTTTTTTTTTGTTCTGTTATATTAACAAGTGTATGCAAAGTGAAAAGTGTCCTCAGATGGTGCTTTGTACAGTAATAAGATTATTGTTCATATATGTGGATCAAACAACTTGTAATTTATCGTTAACTTAAAGTGGGAAGAAAAAATCTTTGGGGGGAAAAAAAAAAAAAAGAAAAAACGAATTGCACAAAAACATACGGACGTTGCCCTTTGTATTTAATGGCGACTTCCAGACCAGATATTCATCCACCTTTAAGTCTAGTGCACAAGCTGATGACCCTACTGTCCCCACACAACACCGCTCTGCATCGCCCCATCGCTGCCTCTCACTGAAGAACTGAACTTTTTATTAAATGAGTTCACACTCAGAGCTGTAGCTCTTGTCTATTTTCTTTTTTCTTTTTTTTTTATAGCATGATCCACTCGGAGGACTATTAGCTCTCATAGCTGAATGATGCAATTTGATGTATGTTAACACTATCATTTGTAAGAGTATTTTATTTTTGTGTGTAATTAGTTCTAATTAAACTTGCCTTTGTCTCACAATGTAAGGCCTTATACAAACATAACTAGTTTGGTTTTTTTTTCCCTTCATGTCCTGCAGATTGAAATGATTTTTGTTAGGCTGCTCTGAACAACGAGCTACAACCATGACCTTTGGCATGGTAAATATTTACACTGAATACATCCACGTGTATGGCTGGTTTAAAAGCCCTATCAAGTCAAGTTTACATCTGAATAGCCAGTCAGCAACCACCCGGGGCTTATCCACACATACCAGAGAAAAGACGTGAAAGGGTTCATTGATCCAATGCCGTTGGCAGAGAGGCATCAAATGAATATTGTCATTGTTCTGCACCTCAGACGTGAACATTGAACCTAAAACATGAATGTTGTATTGTCCCACCCCCACAACCGTCACATTTTACCCGTTTCCTACCAGCAACAATGTAAGAGTATCGACCGTTTCTTTACAGTCCTTTAGGGCGCTGCCAGTCTTCTCATTCTATCTACTTCTTGAGCATATGACTGCTTGATGCCGGTTTCTGGTAGATTTGTGCACACTGAGGGGATGAGCAAAGTGTTGATCTTTCAAGGAGATGGAAGAGAGACAAGTTTAACATCTCCCACGGTGTTTACATGAAATAAGTCCAATGCTCTGTTGCCTCTGGTGTGGCAGAGGATGAGGAAACGTGGTTGAAGAGCATCCACGGGCCTCAGCAGCGTTGGCGTGTTTAGGGGTTATAAACCACCACGATAGTTTGGTCAGACCGGATCATAAGTTTCCAAAGTCAAGCACAAGGAAGAAACAAATCAAATTCACATCCCAGTTGAAGTCTTTGCAAAGCATCCATTGTGATGAGGTTTACACTACACACCTGACGACCATAAAGGAAAGACTTCTGTATCTCGGTTCTGTTATTTATATGTTTCAGATATAATTGGTATGTGTAACTATTATCCGTATCAGCCATCAGGCTGTTGACAAGGATTTGCTTGTGGATTTAGTTTTAGTTACAAAATAATGGGACTTAACAGGTAACCAGAATGTGGACTGAAGGTAGCAACAATTCAATGCCTTAAGTCTTCCTCCCGATTTCATGCTCGATGAACATCACGGCGAGTGATTAGTGTGCTTAAAGTAAAAGATCACGCACAAAAACCCGCGTCATGGGAGTAAAGTTGAAGTTAATTTAGCACTTTTTCGGAGGGAAAGTCGTCTGCTTTGTGTTCGGCCTGCTCGCGATGACGTTACTTACTGACAAAACACCGGAAGTGTATCGGAGGCCGGATTACCCGACACTGACGGGTACATATCCATCCGCCGAAGTCAGCGGGTTGGTGGTTTTAGTTTCCGCTTCTGTGTTTACGTAATAAAAGAATCGGCATTTCTTAGATTTTTTATATAGCTTCGAATCGAGGTGACTATCCGTTGACTGGTATTAGCTAATATTAGAGGTCGTTTAATTGTTTGATTTGTCAACATTCCGGAGAAGGTAAAGTTGATAAGCGCTCCGCGGATGGATACATGGGAAAGGGGACGTCCTTCTAGCATATAAGGCAGATCCCGTTTTTTTTTTTTACCGGCGTTTCTGCACCGTCGCCGTTGTCCCTCATTATCGAGGTCGATCGATTAAAGTTGTCTTTATATTAACAGATTCTTAACAATATGCCTGGATATGCTGATAGAGACCGTGGGAGGGACAGAGACAGGGACAGGGATAGAGATAGAGACAGAGGGTAAGTACATTTTCCTCCTCGTTTCAGACGGTTTTTTTTTTTTCCCTCGCGGAAAATGGCTGACGAGACTTGAATGCGAATGCGTTAACCGAACTCGAAACTGAGCAAAATGAGACTCGAAGCTATGTTGGATTCGCATTTTGTTTAATTAGATGTTACTTTGAGGCATTGGCCGGGCCGAAATGTGCTAAATGGGACGTTAATTTCCGGGTGAGGCCGAAGTTAGACACGAAGTCCGTTGCCGTCTCCGGCTTTGAGGCCTTGTCTGGCCTCATGTCCCGGCATAGCCTCTTTTCCTGTTAGCATTAGCGTAGCAACGGGTAGTTTGGTAACTCTCCAATAACGTCGAAATGACTATTTACACGCCCCTACGAAAGCGACAAATTTAGTATTAACCAGTTGTTTTTTTTTTGCTACCCTAAAGCTAATGTTTGAGCCCAGTTTGGAACACGTTTCTTTTTTGAGGACCGACTGGCATTGCTAACAACCGTTGGCTAGTCGGCTTTTCGCCATGTGGCAGAAAGCAGAATCAAAATGCCGGCTGTTTTTTTTTACGTTGTTCCTCCGGCTGCTGGAAAGTATCTTCCCACCGCAGATCCAGATCTAACAAAGACCAAATGAGAGTGTAATCATGCGTGTTGTGTTACTGCGGTTCAGCCCTCGTAGTTTTATTGAAATCCCTCAAATAGCCATTTAATCGTCCGCCATTAATGATCCCAGCTATGGCGGCCCTCCCCGCTTCGGTGGGAACCGCGGCGGAGGCGGCGGCAAGTTCGGCAACCCCGGCGAACGGCTGCGGAAGAAACACTGGAATCTCGACGAGCTCCCCAAGTTCGAGAAAAACTTCTACCAGCAGCATCCGGACGTGGCCCACAGGTCTATGGTGAGTGGCCGCACGGCCCACGCCTTACGTAACCGCATTGTGCGCTCAGCACGTGTTGCAGCCGCCCGGTCGCAAGCAGTGGCGTTGACTCGCCGAATTGATTTTCTTACAATTCCAGCAAGAAGTCGAACAATACAGGCGATCCAAAACGATCACCGTGAAAGGGAGAAGCTGCCCCAACCCCATCCTCAAGTTTCACGAGGCCAGTTTTCCCTGTAAGTTTCAAATAACTTAGCGCGACCTGTTAACCACATGACTTTTTCCAATGTTGCCTAACCGTCATCATCCTCCTCCTCCTTCCTCAGCCTACGTGATGGATGTGATCAACAAACAGAACTGGACGGAACCGACACCCATCCAGGCTCAGGGTTGGCCTTTGGCCCTCGGTGGCAATGACATGGTTGGCATTGCTCAGACTGGTTCCGGCAAAACCCTCTCAGTGAGTCAGTCTTTATTTACATTAGTTTACCACTTGGATTGAATCCATTGGACACAGGGTATTCCATGTGCAAAAATCAAATTGTATATTAAATGTATATTTAATGTTGAACGTGTTTCCGTAATTCACATGTTTCCTCCTTGGACAAAGATGTGATCTGCAGGGTCTTGTTAGGGGAATATCCAGGACTGCTTCATTTTTTTAAATAAATGAATAACCGCTGTTCTTCTGCTTCGTAGTATCTGTTGCCTGCCATTGTTCACATCAACCATCAGCCCTTCCTCGAGCGAGGAGACGGGCCTATTGTAAGTAGACTCAACTTGTTGCATTTATTCCACTTGGAACTGCATGTAATGTTGTCACACAGAACTTGTTTTCTAACATCCGAGGCTGGTTGTCTGGAGAGCAGGTGGTTATTTTAACAAATTAATGGGACATAAGCATTAGGATTTTTTTTTATTTTTTTAAACCCCTCAAATTAAAAGTCCACTGGACTGACTGTACGCCTTCCTTAACAGTGCTTGGTCTTGGCTCCCACTCGTGAGCTTGCACAGCAGGTGCAACAGGTGGCTGCAGAATATGGCAGAGCTTCTCGCCTGAAGTCCACCTGCATCTATGGCGGAGCACCCAAGGGACCCCAGATCCGTGATCTTGAGAGAGGTAGTGTTTTGTTTTTAAGTGGTTAGCAGATTTAGTTACTTGCTTTGTCCCTGACTGTCTTTCATTTTCTCCTGTAGGTGTTGAGATCTGTATTGCCACACCAGGCAGGCTGATTGACTTTCTTGAGGCTGGAAAGACAAACCTCCGTCGGTGTACTTACCTCGTGTTGGACGAGGCCGACAGAATGCTGGATATGGGTTTTGAACCACAAATCAGAAAAATTGTCGACCAAATCCGAGTAAGCGTCTAGTTTGCTGGGGGAAAATTCCATTGCCCTACAGTCACTGGTGTGGAACAGTTGTCGTCATGTATTTTGAATGTGGTAATTTTGTGTGCAGCCCGACCGCCAGACACTGATGTGGAGCGCCACTTGGCCAAAAGAGGTTCGCCAGCTGGCAGAGGACTTCCTGAAAGACTATGTGCAGATCAACATTGGGGCTCTGCAGCTGAGTGCCAACCACAACATCCTACAGATTGTGGATGTCTGCAGTGATGGAGAAAAGGAAAACAAGTAAGAGTGCACCCAGTCGTCAGATCACATCAGCACTTATGCAAAAGTTTCTTTTCGGACTTTTAATGTTGACCTTTTTTTTTCCTCTTTTCTCCCCCTCTTTTAAATACAAGACTTATCCGTTTGCTTGAAGAAATCATGAGTGAGAAAGAGAACAAGACGATTATCTTTGTGGAGACAAAGAGGCGATGTGATGACCTGACCAGGAGGATGAGACGTGACGGGTGAGTGTTTATCCATAACACTACTTGACATTCGTTTAAGCTCCACATCTATGCATTAATACTTGGTATTCTCAGGTGGCCAGCTATGGGAATCCATGGGGATAAAAGCCAGCAGGAGAGAGACTGGGTTCTCAATGGTAAAGTTGACATACTCCGTTCAGACCTTGGTTTCCTTTTGATGTGCAGTTTATAAGACCTCACATGTTTTGTCTTTCCTTGTCCCCAGAGTTCAAATATGGGAAGGCTCCAATTCTTATTGCTACAGATGTTGCTTCCAGGGGTCTAGGTCAGTATCCACCTTAACCTGCTTCTTTTATTTTCTAAAGTATTTTTAAAGGAAAGAAAAAAGAAAGTGTATTTGCTTTCTTTAACTCTTCTGCTTCTGAGTTTCTCCCCTTACCTGAAGGAGCAGTCTGTATGGCAGGGCCTTGGCATGACAAGCCCAGGTCTCCAGAGGGGGAAGGAGGATTCTTGGAGGTGTCCTGACTGGCGAGGCATGGGTCTCCCAGTTGTGCAGATAAACAGAGGTGACAAGGCCCAAGTGCAGCATAGCACGCTGGCCTGGCAAAAAAATGGCAGCAAGTTGAGGGCGGGCCACAGTTCCTCCCCATATGCTTGTTCGTTCTCTGGCAATGGTTTGGACTGCTTCACACACCCAGGCTCTGTAACTGTCCCAGCTCAAAGCCCTGCTGTGCTGTTTTCTATTGTCTTGCTTGTATGTTTGGGCACTGCATTGCAAGTCATTGGAGTCATTTGGAAGGTGCTTTCTGTTGTGTAGACTCGTTGTAAAGCATGGGTGGCGTTAATGTTGCAGTTAAACTTCTGTCGGAAGAGCAACATGACCGATCGATCATACCTTCACCTCTGTAATGACATGGCTACTGGCGCTTTTGGTGACAGTGGGACATGCTAGTTGGACACCCTTGGACAAAATCCAAGCTCACACTCCTCCCTCGCCTGCGTTTCAAAGTCATGTCGAGACCTGCCAACGAGAGACTATGATCATATAAACTCTGGCTCTGGATAAATCTTGCGATGACGATTGAGGATGCGCTGTTTGTAGGCATCCTGCTAATTGGTCCATATCGACACTTTGGCAAGAGACACTGCGCTGTGAGCTCAATAGCCAGAAACTCATGAGTGTGCGTGACGATGGACCTTGGTTTTTAAGTGCTAGTTTCAGCACATTGGAGACATTGTGTGTGTACAATAGCGTTACCAATGTCAAGACACAGTGGGGTCATTTGAAGGGGCACGGGCTGTGATGGGAAGGGACTAGTGAATGCATGCTCCAGTAAAGGGAGACCGTTTTGCACTCTTTGCGAAGTGACTTTGAGCATTGGTAAAAGAGGGTAAGGTTTTATTTTTAATCTTCTGGAGTCGAAGTGAATGGAGAGTGCATCGTCTTTCCCTTCCCACCGTAGTCCCCCCCCCCCCCCCCCCCCCCCCCCCCCCCCCCCCCCTCTCTCTCCCTTCCCCTTCTCTCTCTTTT
>CAAKHD010001588.1:57318-68141 GCA_901007705.1 Fistularia tabacaria
CGTGTGCTCTTCCGATCTTGCAAAAAAGAAATCCTGGGACGACTGAGACCCCCTGTGGACACTCGCAGCCCGACAGAGGACCTGGCGAACAGGCTGAAGGATTACGAGGTAAACGCACGACAGCTCAAATACCGAGACTGACACAACATGTCCCTCTTGGCTCTGATTGGTACCTAGCTTGCCGTTATCAGCACCTTATTAACTGCTCCACAGAAAACCTCTTTGAAACTTCAAAAGTTGGAGTCTGAGAAATTTGCCATCCAGAAGGAACTGGACCCCATTCTGGCCAAGAAACCCCTGGGGCCCACGGCCTCAGGCCTCTCCGTCAAACTCGGCGCCGCCAACAATAAGATCGATGACATCGACAGCCTCATTGATCTTTCGAATAAAAAGTAAGAGAACAGGAGTTTCAGTTTCATCGGGGGGAACCATGTGGCCTGACAAAACCAACCCCAACAAATAATTGATTTTTATGTCCTCCATCATCCTCTAATTATTTTACCAGAGCAAAAGCCTCCCTAACCCTGGAGAGGCAGATGCAGGCTGTGGACCAAATCGTCTCCTCGTTTGAGCAGAAGCTGTCCGAGGACGGCGCCCTCCCCAACGTGCCAAACATCCTTCCCGCTCATATCCAAAAGCTGCAGGTATGGTGTTGTGCAGAGACGTTGCAGCAAGAAGCACTGAATCACAGTCAATGCAACGATCGGGCTTGAAAAGTGTATGTGAATGCATGAATGAAATCCAGCGTAAAGCGCTTTGAGAGGTTTTGACAGCACTATGTACATGGAGGCCGTGAATCGACTAGTGAACTGGTGATTGCATAACGACAGGCAATTATCGTCCCCTATATTGTTTTTCAGTGATATTTCATGCCGTTGACAGGTGATGAATAAGGACGTCACCTCAAGGGGGAATGAGATGACCACTCTGGGCAGAGACCTGGACTCGGCAAAGCAGGCTTGCGGATCCCTGCAGCAAAATTTCAATGAATACTGTCTAGACATCCAGCGGCAGGAAAACCAGGTCAAGCATTTGAAGAATCGCTACACCAACGTGAAAAATCAGTTCCAGGAGAGGTGAGAGACAAAAACGAGTCGTGATTTCACGTGGACGAACCAATTGTGTCATCTCATTTTATTCACTGGGATAATTATTGTGCTTCAGGACAAATCTTGTACGGCAAGCGGCCAATAAAAACCAAGATTTCCAGAACGCCGTCGCGTCGTTGGATTTCTTTTTGGTCAATTTGCCAAATAACAAAATCAAACCGACTGATAATCTGGAGCAGATAGCGGCCAAACAAACCTCGCAGCAGGTCAGTGAAAGTGTCTTTGTGGATTATGAACCCCTACTGTTGAGATTTGTTTCAGCAATGAAATAATGCAGAGAGTCATGGTTACTGAGCAATGTTTGGTCCACAGAAAGTGGTGGAGGACATTGAGAAGAAGTCAGGTGACTTTGACCGCGTCAAAGACCTTTCCCGGAATCTACAGAGCACCTTAAATGTACCTTCAGAAATTCTTCCCGATACATTGCAAAGTGAAATGTTATCCTCGTGCCGAGTGTTTTGTCTTACGCTTTTCAATTCATGTCCTCGTAGGAGTACGAGGTCAAGTCAAACAATTACCGCGCCTCTCTGAATGATGACAAGGATGATAGCGACGGCGAAGACGAGGAACCGGTTCCAGAGAGACGCAAGACTATGACCGTGGCTCAGGCTGTGCAGAGAAAGGTGAAAAAATGGCAAACCATTTAGAAATGACAGAGGGGTGTTTCAACACTTGAAATCTGCCTGAACCCGGATTGCCTTCTGCTTTCACCACAGGAGAATAACCTACTGAACCTCCGCTCGGAGGTGTCCGCAGAGAACAACCAGCTACTCAGCCAGATGAGGATAGCAAAGAACATCATGGCTAGAGTATGACCTTAAAGGCGGAGAGAAACATGCTTTGGAGGTATAATTTCTGGCGACTCATGTCCATCTTTATACTCTTGCTTGTGTGCAGAATGAAGAGAAAGAAAGTCAGGTCGTCGTCAGCCAGCAGCTGCACCTGCAGAGCCAGAAGAAGAACTTGGACGAGATCGATGGCCTGAAGAGAGAACTTGGTGATGAAATAGAAAGGCGCTCGCACGCTGAAAATAACCTTGAGATGTACAGGAAAAGATTTATCTCGCTCAAGAGCAGGAGAGGAGTTGAGAGGCTGGAGGAGAAGGAGGTGGTGCAGTACTATCGTGACCCCAAGCAGGAGGTGGAACTAAGGACCCTGAGAGACAGGATCCAGGATGAAAAAGTGAAGAGGTCAAGAACTGACTCAGAAATAGAATTCACCAAGGAAAAGATAATCAAAATAGAGACACAGCTGACCACCGTTGAGCCCAAACTGCTGACCAAAGTACTGACCGAGTACGAACGAGACCCCCAGCTTGACAAGGAAGTGACCAAGATCAAGGATGAGATGAGGAGGCTACAACTGGATCTCAGGACAAGAGACACTGAGACAGTTCAAGTGAAAAATGAGCTCACTCTCCTGGCTCAGCAGAAACCAAAGATCAGAGAGAAGGTCGTAAAGAAGGAAGTCGTGCGGCTTGAGAAAGATCCAGAGATGCTGAAAGCCGTTCTGACCTTCCAGAGTAATATCCTAGAAGAGGAGTCCCAATGCAAGTCCCTCAACGATGCCATCTTCGGTACCAGGAGCCAGATAAACACGCTGGAGAGGGTGATTCCCACCATCCAGCCAAAGATAGTCACCAAGGTGGTTAAGCGCGTACAAGAAGATCCAGATATGGTCGAAGAGTCAAGAAAACTACGACTGTCCCTGGGAGAGGAGAAAGACGAGAACGTTATTTTGAAGAAGGACCTGACCACGCTTCAGCTACGTTATGAGGAACTGGAGAGACTACAGCCCAAAGTGGAGGTCAAGGAGGTCATCAATGAGATTTACAGGGTTGATCCTGAGACAGAGGTTGAGCTATTGCGCCTCAGGAAAGAACTGCTGGAGTGCGGTCGAAACCGGACGGACGTGGAGAAAGACATGGACACGGTGTTGGCGTCTCTTACTACGCTGCGTGCACAAAAACCCAAAGTGGAGTACAAGGAGGTGACCCAGGAAGTCATCAAAGAAGAGAAAAGCCCAGAGGTCATCAGGGAAATGCAAAGGCTAAACAACCAAGTGAAACATCTGCAAGTAAACTATGACACTACCCGTGAGCTGCTGCATCGTCTAATTAAGGAAAGGAATGAGCTGAAAGCTGAGAAGTCCAAGGTGGAGACAAAACTAGTGAATAAAGAGGTCATCAAATATGAGAACGATCCTCTCCTGGAAAAAGAAGCCGACAGACTTCGGAAGACCCTAAGAGAAGAGATTCACCAGCGCCGTGGTGTCGAGGAATGTCTCTTTGACCTTCAGAACCAATTAATTGTCCTCGAAAGGCAGAAGCCAGAGGAGAAGATAGTGATGCAGGAAGTGGTCCGTCTCCAGAAGGACCCCAAGCAGATCGTGGAGCACGAGAAATTGAACAGGTCCCTCGATGATGAAGTCAAAGGACGTAGAAAACTCGAGCTTGAGGTCAAACACCTTAAAGCACTGATCGAAGAAAAGGAAAGTACCCTGGCAGAGATGGACGATCGCCAGAGGAAGATCCAAACAGAATCAGAGCTGAGGCAGATCAAATCTCGCATTCTTGAACTGGAAACAACTCCGGCACCCGTTGAGGAGAGGATAATTGTTGAAGAGGTCCTCAAGGTGGAGAGGGACCCAAAACTCGACAAGCTCACTGATAGCATTCGACTTGACATGGAGACAGAAAGGACCAATATCAGTCGCCTTGAGAGAGACATTTGCAACTTGAAGCTGAGGTTAGAAATTCTGAGAAAGGAGAAGTCACTGGAAAAGGTTGTGTACAGGGAAGTTGTCCGTGTGGAGAAAGATCCGGCAGTACAGGCTGAGTGGGACAATCTGAGGGAGCTGGTCACACAAGAGAAAAACCGCAGGAGGGACCAGGAAGATAGCATTCAGGCCATCACCATCAAGATCAACCATCTGGACACCTCGAAGACCATAACGTCCAGGGAGGAGAACATTCTCATTGCTAACAGAGTTGCGCTTCAGAGAGAGAAGGAGGACCTTCTCAAACAGGTCAGAATGCTTGAGTCTGAAAGACAGAACATCAGCATAAGTTTCCAGCAACAGTCCAAGCTGATGAGTGAGAGGAACCAGCATGCAAGGCAGAGGAGTCTAAAGAAGTCTTCGGAAATAAGGCAGCTGGAGCAAGAAATCTTGAACGAGAAAGACAAAATACACCAGAGGGAGAACCTCATCTTGGAGCTGCAAGAAAGCATCAGGAAAGATGACCAGTCTGAAATGCACACCAGAGAGATGAATCTTTCGACAAAGATCACTATCCTTGATCCAGAAACCGGGAAAGACATGTCCCCCTATGATGCCTATTTGCAGGGCCTGATCGATCGCGCCCAGTACATTCACCTGTCGGAGCTGGAATGCGACTGGGAGGAAATCACCTCGACTGGTCCGGATGGAGATTCAACTATTTTGCAGGATCGCAAGAGTGGAAAGCAGTACTCTGTCAGAGACGCCCTGCGGGACGGTCGCTTGAAGCAGAGCGATCTTGTGCGTTACAAGGAAGGGAAGATTTCCATTTCTGAATTTGCGCTTCTCGTCGCAGGGGAAACCAAAAAACAGGAACTTCCCCCGATAAAAATCCCTTCATCACCCATCAAACCCCTCCTAAACTCTCCCACGAGCACGATGCCAGCATCCCTACGGTCTTCCCACAATAGTCTGAACAAACAAAAGAGCGGCAGCTTGAGCAACCTAATTCCTTCTGCAATTGACGACACGTTCCCGATCTCCGGTGTCTTTGACACCACCACCGAAAGCCGCATGTCAGTCAGAAGTGCTCTTACCCGCAAGCTTATCGATGCGGACACAGCTCTGAAGCTACTGGAGGCGCAGGCGGCCACAGGTGGCATTGTCGACCTCGCCAAAAAGGACAAACTTTCCGTGCACAAGGCGGCCGACCATGGCCTCATTGAGAACAGTCAGATGTACAAACTCCTGAATGCCCAGAAAGCTTTCACCGGAGTAGAAGATCCGGTGACCAAAGAGCGCCTCGCGGTAGGACAAGCAGTGCAGAAAGGGTACATTCCAAAAGAAAATGCCACAAGGTACATAGAGGCACAGTACCTGACCGGTGGGTTTGTTGATCCCTCGAGGCCTGGACGCCTCACAATCCAAGATGCTCTTGCTACCAATGTCATTGACAGCACAACAGCCAGCAACCTGCAAGATGAGTCCGCCCACACAAAAGAGCTGATAGACCCCATCACAAAAGAGAAAATCTCATACAAGCAGGCAATGGACCGCTGTAAGAGAGACATTGGCACAGGGCTCCTGCTCCTTCCTGTAGTCTCCACCAATGAGACGAATACTCCATCGTACTCAAACTTTCGTTTCACTTCCAAACACATTTAGATTTTTGGGGGATCTTTCATGTTTATCTTTCATTTTGGTTAGTTTGTTTGTTTGAAAAGGTTGTGGTCTTAAAGGGAATACGGAAGCACTCAATGAAACAAGAATTGTTGTGTTCATGTGTATTTTGAACCTTGATTAAAAGTTTAATTTTCGAGGAAACTATTCATGTGATCTGTTTCTGATCTACTATTGTAGTTCTCGGTTCAATGTGTTCTCTTCAGTTTTGGGACGTTTCCTCCCTAAATGCTAATTAAACTCAACTTTATGAATTTTCCTGCTCTTTTACAGGTACATCATGAGACCATTTAATGGCAATGGAGAGACTGTCTTAGTCTCCAAACTTCTCATGAAAAAAGGTTTCAGGGCCTGAGCCGAGGTTGGCGTAGTGTGTTAGCGCTTCTGCCTTACAGTAAGAAGGTCCCTGCAGTGGAAGAGTTCAAGTATGTCAGGGTCTGAATGTCGCGGCGTCAGCAGGATTCCGGACCCTGAATCTGCTCGCGTGAAGAGGGAGCTGAGCTGAGACGTGACGCTCTCGATTTGCTGGGTGTTGCTCACTTCTCGTCACGAGTTTGGGGCAGTGACTGAAAAGACGAACGAGATCATGGATACAAGCGTCATCAATGAGATTCTGCAGCAGGCCGGGAAACGCCTTTGGAGAGCCAGACCAAAAAGCCGGTGAGAGGGAAGTCTGCGCTTTTCTGCTTCGACTCCTGCTCTTTTGACCCGATTGGCAGAAGATGGATGGGTCTTATTGAAATTAAAAATTGGTCTCAGATAGCGCAGTAGCAAAGCACTAATTCGTAGCTCTGCGGGAAGGTGGTGCAGCGGTCAACACTCGGGCCTCACAGCACGAAGGACTCTGGTTCGATTGCGACAAGGGGACCTTTCTGTGTGGAGTTTGCATGTTCTCCATGTGTCTGCGTGGGTTTTCTCTGGGTTCTCCGGTTTCTCCCTTCAGGGAAAAACCTGAAACAGTTTAATTGGAAAATTGCCCTGAGTGGGGAAATGGTTGTCTGTCTACATATGTGGCCTTGCGATTGATTGGTGACCTGTCCAGGTTGAACCCTGCCTCTTGCCCGATGACAGCTGCGAAAGACTCCAGCGTCCCCCGCGACCCTGAGTGCAGGATAAGCGGCAGGCAATGGATGAAGTTCATAGGTCATATCTCCTGGACCTAACAAGGACTAAACATAACTCCTGCTCCATACAGATATTTTCATTTCGATGATATTTCAGGCTTCAGACTCAGTCCCAAATCAGTTCCTGTTGGTTACGGGAAAACGTCTCTTGTAAGGCCGATTCCATTTGATTAGGAGAAAAATATTTATAAGATTAAATTAAACTATTTTTTAAAATGCCATGCTATTTTTAAGCAGTCAAGCACAAGAAGGGACAGTTATGAAATGTAGAGTTGAAACCATCTTGGGAAGGAAGACCCTCATGTGTCATGATGTTGTAACAGGAAGTGTGTAGATGTAATGGTTAAAACAAGGTGTGTTTAAAAAGACCATATAACAGCAGCTGAGATAAGGAACCTAGTTTAAACCCAAGAAGTTTAAACCCATGAACAGAAAACAGCAACATGTTCTAACATAGGTGTGCCAGAAGGTGGCGGCCTATCCGTTTCAAATGATGCAACCTGTACATGCAGGGCACAAGTCCCATGAAAGTCCCAATGCTTTCAGCCAATGGCATTTTTATTAGATATCCTTGAACTCAGGTCTTTTTTATTAGATATCCTTGAACTCAGGTCTAGGTTTACTCCTGAGTGATCCGAAATTCTTGCACGTGCAATTGTTTCCAGCAATGACGGACTACTAATATTTCTCTATTATCTCTTCTTTGCAGAATACGAGATATCTGCAGTCTGGATGGGCGTGATGGAGATTTATCAGAAGAATTTCGGCTCAAGTTCAAAAGCGCAAAAGAAACATTTCAAAGAGATTAAGGTCAAATGGGAAAAGATGTGTATTAGCTTGATGAAATGAAACTCCCTCATAGAATTTTTTCAGCAGAGAGAATTGGATTTTTTCTTGATGCAAAAATGAAGCTCTTAAACTCAATTGAATCTACATATACATATGTATATATTAACTTTAATACAGCAAAAAAAAACAATCAGGTGAAGTTAAATGAAAAGTACCTTTATAGTGCAAATCACAGCTCAATAGAACCATTTCATTCTCTTTTTCATTTTACATTTTTTTTTCTTTCCAAGATTGGCAAGTGAAGCACAGCCTCCCCTGATGGTAAGTCACGGTATATATATACATGTATTGTATACATACATACATACATAAACATTATATTCATTAATTCACTCACTCATTCGTTACCTGTACCCCTTATCCGGCTCTCAGGGTTGCGGTGGACTGAACACAAGGCCACATGCAGAGACATACTGTGTATATAATATTTGTACTTGTTGTTACAATCATCCACAGATGATTGTAACAACCACAGATCCAACAAATCAACAAAATCCATCGGGTCCCAAAAAATCCTGCAGATCAAATATTTTAAATGCTGAATTGGAGTTGCTTTTCCTAAAACGAGATGTACTTTGTATCCTGGTTGCCTGAAATCATCTACCACTGTTTGTCTGAGTGGGGTTTACAGTCTCCTGCTGCCTGCATGCCAAACTGTCCTCGGGCAAGACACTGAACCCCAAGTTGCTCCTGATGGCCTGGTTAGCGCCTAGCGTGGCTGGCAGCTCTGCTGACATCGGTGTGTGTCTGAGTGAATGCTATTTGGTGTAAAGCACTTTGAAACCGCAATATGTGTGCGTCCTGAGCAAAAAATATTCCTAAATAAAATCTCCTTTAGGAAAGTGAATGGGACTTGCAATATATGTATTGCATTAGGACTGTATTAGGACTTCATATTTGTATGCAGACTTAAATAAAGGCTTCAGTTTACTAATGAATATTCTCATTTAGCTGCTGATACAGGTGTAGACTCTTCACACTTCCTAAATTTAATAACAATGTTACCCATGCTACCATCTCCCTTTACCAGAAGATACTTCCATGCCGGGAGAGTGAAGGATCCAGACAAGGATATGCACCTTCTCATTACTATACATGTCTCTATATAACATGTGCATGAAAGTTTAAATGGCTATATGTCTTTCTACTGGCGACCGGTGGAGGGTGAACCCCGCCTCTCGCCCAGTGACAGCAGGGATAGGCATCAGCCTCCACCGCGACCCCTGGGCGACCCCTGCAAAGTGGCTTCGTTTGTTATTCACCGCTTGTAACCCTGCCGTGACTCATACGCCTGAAAACGATGGATTAAGAACAGCGATTAGATATGACTCATGCATGGTCAGCAAGGTCAAACTCACGGGTCACAGGGATAAGAGACACGTCTCAAAAACGTCTCACACTGAAAATATTCCAGTTTCACGAGAATAATTAGCAGAAAACCTTACTTAAGAGCGAACAAAGTGCAGCCCCTTTTTGTCTGTTAACATATGTGACGCCAGGGGTGTGATGCACTTGGAGCGTCAAACTATCAAATTCCCTTTTTTGTTTTAGTGGGTTGGCGGATCCTGACTCTGCAACCTGTTGCCGCGGTTGCATTGTTGATCGGGGGAACATGCCACCTCCGTCCCGATCCGTCTGCCCGGCAGATTACCTGGCGACTGAGAGGACTTTGGGGGATTACCGCGCATGACTGTCTAGGTGCTGAAACGTCACCCACACCGTGAAGGACATTCCTTAAAGGTTGGTATGATTCTGTATGTAGCGTACACTGATGGACCACCACCCAGCCCTCGAGCAGAAAAAACACCAGCATACCATACCTGTACATAGGCTATAGACTCTCATAAGGCATTAATGCATTCATCTTTGGTATTTCATTTATTTATTCATCATCTATACCGCTCTTCCGTGGTCGTGGGGGGGCCGGAGCCCTTCCCTGCTAACATTTGGCAGGAGGCGGGGTTCACCCCGGATCCATCCAGGCGCCACAGTTAGAGACAGTCAACCATTTGCTCTCTCATTCACATGTCATATTGTCATGTACATGTTGGGAGGAAACCGAGGAACCCCTGCAGACATGGGAAGAACATGGAGAACATGTGAGGTGGAAGTGCTTACAACTGTGCCACCGTGCAGTCCACCATTGTTATTTCTTTAATGAATATTAAAGCTATTATTGGTCCATTCCAGCTGTTACCATGTACAGTAGTCCATTGTTTATAAAGGAAAATCCACAAAGTAGCGACCATATTTCAATTTTATTCCTATTATATATTTTTAAGCTTTATGACCCTCCCCACACTCTCACTAACCTTTCCCACACTCCTATAACCACTTCCTATACTCTTAAATTGCACGTCAATGTGAAATGGACAAGGTAAGATGCTGAATGCATGCTATGCTGTGCGAGCGAGATGCAGTGAACGGTACGACTGTCGCTGAGCCAATCAGAGCCCAGGGTACAGGATATCATGCTCTGGTTGGTCATCACTCTAGAAAATGCTTATTTTACCATAAAAATAATTGAAATTATAAATATATAAAAATATATTCATATATAGATACGCACACACACACACACACACACACACACACACACACACACACATATATATATATATGTATTGCGAAAAATCCACATATAAATTTGCAAAGTTGTAAATATCCACGTTTCATATCGCAGGTTTTCACTATACCACAGGTTTGTGCAATTTTATATCGCAGATTAAAAATCCTCAATGCGATTGGTGACAGCTGGAGACACAGCCTTTAGTTGACGTCGCAATGAAAACAGGTGGGGATATTAATCGACAGATCAAAATGGAAGTGGGCGTGTTGTAGATTTCTGTGCCACACGTCCCCTCGCCGCCCCTGCAATGCTGCAACACAGTTTTGAGGGGGGTACAGATAGAAACAAACGGTTTATCGTCGCTGGGCCCTTTGCGTGATTGTTCTTCATCATAATTGGTGGCTTTTTCCTTTTGTCAGTTTTCATAATACCAGCCCTGATTGTTGAGCACTGTGCCAATTTGTCTTTTATTCACTTGATAGATAATGTAGCCTGCAACGTGCCCACTCTGCAATTACAACCATTCGTGAGCTGTGATTCAAAACACCTATTTTCACCATATTTCCTCTCGACTTTTCACTCAAACATTCGCTGAGAGTGACTGGAAACACATTGCTAGCAGGTCATTCCTGTGTTTCCTCTGTGGAGACCATTGCCACCATTCATATAAACATCTTACTTTTTTTTTTTTTTTTTTTTTTTTTTTTTTTTTAATCCTTTGCGGGAAATTTTTTTTTTTTCCTCCCCAAAATAATGTGCCCCCCCTGGGAACCA
>CAAKHD010001588.1:82397-133257 GCA_901007705.1 Fistularia tabacaria
GCCGTGGTGGGGCGGGGGGGGGGGGCACCCCCCCCCCCCCCCCCCCCCCCCGCCCTGAGTGCTGGATAAGTGTTGTGAATGAACAAATTAATAATTTATAAGATTATCATATTCGCTGTCTTTCCCTTTGACAAGCTTCCTTGTGAACGTCAAATTTCCATCACTTAATTATTCGCACCCTGTTTGGAAAGTACGTGTTGTCACGACCTACCTGCAACTTGCGCAGCTGCTTGATGGCCTCTTCCCGAGCCTTGCTGGCTCCTTCGATATGGCCCTCCATGTCCTTCAGATCCATCTCCAGTTTCTTTTTGGCGGCTACGGCGAGAGCGCGCTGCTTCCTCTCGTCCTCCAACTCAGCCTCGATCTCTCGTACCTGAGGAGGGGGAGGAGTTTCTGAAAGCTCTGCTCTAATCGAAACTTAATAAAAACGTAGCGTCACCTTACAAATGTTTATAATGCCTTCATAATATTTCAATAGCAAAATAGCAGGAGCCCTCACCTGCTTTATCAATGCTCGCTTCTTTTCGTCATTCTGGTCATCACGCCCCTGAATGTCTCTCTCATACTGGGCCTTCATGGCCTGCATGTTGACCTCCAAGCGTAGCTTGGCATCCTCTGTGGCCTGCAGCTCGTCCTCCAGCTCCTCCAGCTGGGTCTTCATCTCCTCCAGCTGCTGCTCCAGAGTTCGCTTGGATTTCTCCAGCTCATGGACCTGACCAAGAGGACACGGTTTTAGGGGAAAACAAATCAATAACAATATAATGTAATAATAATACATAAATGGTTTCATCTCCTTTTTCAGAAGTTGATCAATCCAGACAGGAAATGTGCTATATCTGGGGTCTCCCAGTGTTGTTCAGGCCAAGGCACCCCAAACCTTACGATATACGTTATATAAAATCACAATATATATGAAACTGGGCTTAGTGCCATTTACAAACCCACCTTGCTATTACGCATTTACTACTAAGCTATTGACACAATACACAGGATATATTATATATGTGCATGGTGCGCTCAGCAGTGTTGCCGTGGCATCGCCATTCGTAAACATAACCGGTGAATCGATACCGATGCTGATATCGACATGTCAGTTGCATGGCATTCATGCGTACAAGCTCTTCAAACTGACGCTTTCTATTTTAAATGTTAAATGTGAAAACAAAAACGAGGGATGGACAATCAGTGCCACCTGTTGTCACGCATGCAATCCTGGGCTATTAAAATAATGGACGGATTCCTTTTTGATTTCATTTCATCATTTTTTAAGGCCGGTCTTAAGAGCTTGAGCGCCTGTCCGACTGAAACATTACATAAAAAAATAATAATTAATAAAACATTTTTTACATTTGTGGTAATCATTGGGGGTAGAGGTGGGGAGGGGATGAAAAAAAATATTTAAAAAATTCATGTCCCCCTGCAGTACCCCTGCAGAGCCCCAGGGTTGCTGCCCCATGTCGGAGACCCCTAACTTACATTCTTGCCCACGTCGTCTTTGGAGCTCATCAGATCTTCCATTTCAGCGCGGAGCTGCTTGTTGATCCTCTCCAGCTCCTCTTTGGCCTCCAGTGCCTCGTCCAGAGCTCTGGTCATGGACAGAGCTTTGGTCTCCTTCTCCCGGGCTTCGGCTTCGGCGCGGTCGCGCTCTTCGGCATATCGGGCAGAGATGCTCTTCTCCTCAGCCAGCATCTGGAGAGGAGGTTCCACATGTTGGAGCGACTCTTGCAATGTGTAAAGATGGTACCACACAGTTATATACATTAGGTTAGTGGTTCTTAACCCTGTTGGAGGTACTGAACCCCACCGCTTTCACATATGCATTCACCGAACCCTTCTTAATAGGAAAAATGAAATATGATTTCGGGCTCCAAAAATGCGGATTTTTTCATTTATGCGTTAAAAAAATTATTTTCTTGAAAAAAAACTAGAACTCTGAATAAAAAAAATTGCTAATAGAAAATAAATTGCATTCTTTTCAAACCGTAAAATATTTGTCGGTTAGTTTTTCATGCGCTTTTCACAGGTCAATAAAGTTTTTCTTGTCCGATTTCTATGGTACCATAGTTCAAAATGCCTTTTTTTTCATAAAACCCGATATTATGCAAAATGACTATATATGGTTAGGTTTCCCTCCCAAAAAACTTTTCTTTGAATAAATTCTTGAAATGAAGTTTAACAACTTACAAGAAACTCCAGAGAGCATATTAAACAGACATTAATTATTTATATATGAATACATGTATGACCTCGATGTTTATCCAGTCTCACCACATTACCTGACCTGGCGTTGTCAGGCTTTTACAAAGTTTACTCAAAAACGATTCTTTTTTTTGGTACCTACTACATCACCTTCAATAACACTGGTGTTTGAGATCAATTAAACCTTTACAACGCATGTTAGATAATTAATAGGTAAATAGACCGAAGCGAGTTTATCCTAGCTGATAAGTCCCTCATGGCGTCCTGATGAGAAGTGAGAAACTATTCCATAGAAATTTGCTACTCAGGGTTTATTAGGTCCTTCTTGCCTATTTACCATTGCAATGGTAAATAGGCGAATTTAAATAGCGAATTTACCATTCGCAATGCTTGCTTAACATAGTTAATCACAGGTCAGTCATGAGTAAACGCATATTACGCTATCGGTATTTCAGACATCGTCAAAAAGAAATCAAAATAAACGTTGCTAGTGTTTGGTGTCTTGTGCAGATGTAGACACTATCAAGCGAGGCAATTCTTGATATAAGAAAAAAAAGGTTCCCCCGGGGGGGTGGACGCCGTAGCTTTGCTTAAGACTAGGTTTAAAACCTTCCTTGTTGAGACAGCTTACAGTTAGTGCTAGGCTAGCCCCTAGCTAATGCTGCCACAGGCTTTGTCTGCTGAGGGATATCCCATGATGCACCTCTCTCATGTCCCTTAAGTAGCGCATGAGAGTAACCTCATCTCTTCTTCCAAGTCCTTGGACTCGATGTAATGCACCTCTTCTCAGCGGCCCAACATTGCCATTCCTTTTATGGATATTCAAGGTATTTTCGTATAATTTCAGCTATTACCATGCAACTGGTGTTAGTACTACTAGATAATTTGTCCCTCCCTGCTCTCATACCCCCCTCAGTATCAATCACACTCTTGCTCTCTCTTTGTACGCCGTCTGGTTGAGCCAGAAGGCCGCCCACACTGAGCTGGAATTCGTCCGAGGTTCCTGCCTCGTAAAAGGCAGTGGTTCCTCGCGTCACCGGACAACGAGTTTGTGATTGGGCACCATAGAAATAGACACTGACTTGACTTGCTATTGGATCGCGATCAATATAAAACCCAGGAGAATATCATCAAAAAACTAGAAACTCACCTGATCGAACTTCTTCTGCTTCTTCTCCAGGCTGGACACGATCTGCCTCTGGTGATCCAGGTCTACCGTTAGATCATCAAGCTCTTGCTGCAGACGTGTCTTTGTCTTTTCCATCTTCTCAAAACCAATTGTCTTCTCTTCCAGGCACTGGTTGGACAGCTCCAGGTCCTTCTGCAGCTTCTTTTTCATCTCGTCCAGGCTGTCTATTGTCCCCACGTCATCCTCGAGCTTCTTCTTGCTGTCTGACAGCTAGAATCAGGTAACAGCACATCTTGATCCAATGGGTGAAATTCAAAACGAAATGAACATTCAAAAGTCAAACAGAAATTTCATGTCATACCTGAGCCTGTAACGACATGATCTGTTTCTCTAGATTTTTGCGAGCCTCCTCATCCTCTTCTTGTTGTTCCTGCAAATTGTTTTTCTCCTCCTCTAACTGGCGGACGCGGCTACTCAGGTTCAGTTTCTGACGCGTCTCCTCCTGGAGCAGCTCCTGAATGAAAACGTACATTCGATCAGTTCAGCAGAAAGCCATCCATCTTGACAAACATACGTTCACCCATTTATCCATCATTCCATGCAGCCTAAGCAAAGAGGCCCAAGACTTCCCCCTCCCTGGGCACTTCATCCAACTCTTCTGGAACCCTGGGGCATACCCAGGCCAGCAAAGGGATATTAGTCCCTCTCTATATGTATACTATACCCGGAACACCACACATGGGTGGTGTCCAAGAGGCACCAGATACAGGAGCAGGAGGAGCAGCGGCACTACTCTGAGCCCCTCCTGGATGGCCAAGCCTCTCACTCTATCGACAGAAGTCCTGCTTAGGGTCAGTAGCGAGATAGACTCACCTGCGTGTCTTGTTGCTGACTCTCGAGCCCCGTGACATCCTTGGCCATTTTGATGCATTTCCTCTCGGCATCTTCCAGCATGGTCGACACATTGTCCAGCTCCGTCTGTATGGACAGGTCCCGTTGTCAATAACAAGCCCTCGTTACAAAGGTAGTCTCTCGCTCGCTCGCTCGCTCTCCTTTCACCCCAACTGGTTGAGGCAGAAGGCCGCCAACATTGAGCTGGGATCTGTCTGGATGGTTTCCTCCAACTGTTGTGATTTGGCACCATAGAAATAAAATCTGACTTGACTTGACTGCTATTGTATTTTTTTTTTTTTCAGCTCAAAAGATTTGCCTTTTATTTATTTTTTTTAATATATTGATTTCCCCTTGAAATATGAAGTTGTTGGACAACCAGTTTGAAGTGCATTACAATTTATGTGCTCTCTTTGTTTGACTGATGGGACTTTTATTGTAAAGGAAATTCATGACCGGAGTCCCTCTTAAAATAAAAAATAAAAATTATAGCAAATGCATGTAGGGAATACCAAGGTTCATTTAAGCCTGGTTCCCAGGCGTATGTTCACATTGGCGTGCAGAGGCGAAACTATCCGTAAATCGGTATTTCAGAGGAGTTGTGGGAATGTTGTGAACACATGTTGCATTTGTTGTCCACCGAACCTGCAGTTTGTGGGAGCGATCAGCCAGCTCCCCCTTGGCCCTCTCTCCTTCCGTGACCCTGGCCATGACCTCTTGCAACTGAGCCTCCACCTTCTTCCTCTTGTGCTCGGACTCGGTCTTGGCCTGCTGGAGGCTCTTGACCTCGCTGGTCAGTTCCTTGTTGGCATTCTCTTGGCTCTGCTTGGTCTTTTCCAGATTGGCCTTGAACTAGACATCATCACAATCAACAGACAATGTTGTCACCTGATGGATCCTTGATTTCATGGATTTTAGACTCCTGCGATTACATTACATTCAGCTGACAACCTACCCTCTTGGCCTGTTCCAGCTGCTCAGACAGCTCCTCCAAGGCACTGCCATGCCGCTGTCGCATCTCCTGAATTTGACCCTCGTGATTTTTTGTCTCCTCCTCAATGGCCCTCTTCAATTCTGCCACTTCCTGTTCTCGCTTGGTTCTTAAAAAGAACAGGGGAACAGAAAGAAATGTAAAAAAAACATAGTCTCTATCATTTCAAAATTAGGTGGAGTGAAAGGGTTCCCTTGGTACCTGAGCTCCTGCTGGGCAGCAGTTGTATCCAGCGTGTCTTCCAGTTCAGTCTTGAGGGCCTCCAGCTCTTCACTCAGGTCCCGCTTGAGCTTCTCCGCCTTGTTCCTAGCCAGTTTCTCAGACTCCAGATCCTCCTGCAGCTCCGAGAGCTGGGACTGCAGCTCCCTGATCTGTTTTAGAACGTTGTTCTTCTGGCTAGCCTCGTCCTCGACCCTGTAGAACACGAAGGGCAGCTATGAACACGAGAAGTCATCTACTCCCTGGCCACTCGGGGGCGCCATAGACGCGATCACTGACACCCATGTAAAAGCTGACTTTTGATACGGCCAAGCATCATTTACCAGCACGGTTTTTAAACTTACAGTGACGCATACATACCAGACACATTGCACGCACGCCGCACAAAAACACATTCCACTCTTGATGAGGCAGCCTGCTGACCGGCACATGTCGGATCACGGGCTATTTTCAACACGTTTATAAGACCTTGTCGAGAGTGTAAGTCTAATAAAATGTGCCGAATGAACTGGCGGGCGGGAAGGCATCTCATTTGGAGTGATACTGCTCTGTGAAGCTATGCGTCAGTCGCCTCCTAGCTCATCGTTACGTGATGCCACACATCCGCAACAGGTCCTGGTATCTCCTACCTGGATTGAAACACTTGCTGTTCCTCTTCCTTTTTAACCAGCTGGGATTTGAGCTCCTCCGTCTGTGTCTGGAGTTCCGTTATCTGGTCCTGTAGGTCGGACGTTTCCCCATCCAGCTTTCTCTTGGACTTCTCAAGCTCCTGGCGGGTTTTCTCCTCCTTCTTCAGTCGCTCTGGTTTAGAAACAAGGTTGTGTTTCAGAAGTACACATAAAAATGAAGGTGTGTGGTAAATCAATACCGATCATCGCCTTGTACAAGCTGAACGTCACAGAATCTGAAGTTCATCATACCTTCCAAGTCAGCCATCATAATCTCTTGCTTGTTCTTGACCTTGCCCAGGCTCTTGGTCTTCTCCTCCTCCTCAGCGAGCACCGAGGTCATCTCATTGATTCGATCCTCTATCAGCTTCTTTTCCTGAAGAGGGGCGAGAAATTTTGTTCTTAGAGACACCTCATGTTCTCACTCTCAAGACATTCGACGTGACCCTTTTTTTTTCTCACCTTCATGAACTTCGAGTTCTGGTCCTCCAGCAGTAAAATATCCTCTTCATACTTCTTCATCTTGGCCTCAGCTGTCACTTTCTCCAGCTGTAACTTCTGCCTGGCAGCCTCCTCCTCATCCAGCTGTTCTTCAAGGTCCTACATAACAGAATCAAATTTAATATACCATCGTATAATTTTCAACAGTGAAGGAGGTCTTTGGGGACGAACCTGGATGTGGGATTGCATCTTCTTCTTCTCATTCAGCATCCCCTGGTTCCTCTCTTCTTCTTCCTCCAGCCTGGACTCCAGATCATGAAGGATCTCCTCTAGTTCTTGCTTCTTGGAAGCCAGGCGAGCTCTCATCTCCTCGGCCTCTGCGAACAGCTCTGTTTCTGCCTGCAACTGCTCTGCTAGGATGGTCTTCTCTTCAATTAACTGAGCATGAACAAAGTTTTCAATTATAAACCACGAAAAACCTAACAAGACCTATTCCTTGTCTTTTCAGCTGTTCCCTTCAGGGGTCGCCAAAGTGAATCACCCGCCTCCAACTAACCTATCACACCAACTAGCTTCCTATCCACTTTCAATCCATCCATAAATCTCCTCTCTGGTATTCCACCAGGACTCCTACCTGCCACTTCCAACCTCAGCATCCTTCTACCCAGATCCTCACCGTCCCTCCACTGTCCATGTCCAAACCATCTCAGTCTGACTTCATCTCCAGAACATCTAACATGTGCTCCCCCTCCCTCATCTGTGATCATCTCCATCCCCCTCACCTCAACATCTTAATCTTTGCCTCCTTCACCTCAGCTTGCTGTCTTTTCCTCAGCGTCTCTGAACCAGACAAGATCGCTGGTCTCACCACCGTCTTCGACACCTTTCCTTTCTTTCTGGCTGATACTCATCACCCATCGCACGTTTCTTCACCTCTTCTACACATTCTCCATTATTCTGGATCATTGAGCCTTTGAACTCGGACCCGAAGAACATGAAAACCTTCCACCTTCTTTATCTCTGCCCCCTGTAGCCTCTTCGTTCCACTCTGTGGATTCGGCTAATCTGAATTCCATGTTTTCCAGGGTATACCTCCACCTCTCTAGAGTTTCCTCCCCCTGCTCCTTGCTCTTACTATAGATAACAGTGTCATCTGCAAACGTCAGGCTGTCATAGCAAACAAGAAGAGGCTCAGGGCTGATCCTTGATGTAGTCCCACCTCCACCTTGAAGTCCTCTGTCACCCCTCCAGCAAACCTCACCACTGTCTCAAAGCTCGCATACATGTCCTGCACCACTCTTAACATACTTGGTTGCCACTCCAGAGGTCCTCATGCGGCCACAGTTCCTCTCTAAGCAGCCTGTCGTATGCTCTTTCTAGATCTACAACGGCGCAATGCAGCTCCCTCTGACCTTCTTTGTACCTCTGTTTCGAAAATTCTCAAAGCAAAAACTGCATCTGCAATACTCTCTCTTGGCATGAACCATACCACGGCTCACAAATGCTCACCTCAAATGGAATTTTGTTATTTGGATGGCGTCTGGTGTGATTTTCACTGACCTGCTGATGTTTCCTTTCCATTTCCACCAGCTCTCCCTCCACCTTGTTTTGCTTCTCCTTCACCTTGACCAGCTCCTCATCCTTAGCCTGCATCTCCTCCTCTTGCCTGGTGACATGCAGCAAGGGCTTTACCTGCAGATGAATGGCGTGTGTTACAATGGTATAGCCACCTTTACAAATGTCTATCGCCCCAAACATGTTGTTTTAACATCCTCTATCGCTCTCTCTTATTCAAACCCAAAGGAGCACACCTTAGTAAAAAGTCTCCACCACTGCCAGTGGCGTAGCTTCAGGTACGCAGCGCAGTTCCTCTGGAGAACTTTCAGTGCACTGAGTTGCTGCTGCTTCTTAGCAAAGGCTCTGGAGAATCATGGGAAGTTGGTGTGATCAAACTGAACAAGCTGAAGCCCAAGCTGACGTGCATACATGACAACCACCTCAGCCCAGTGTTGTGTGGATTTCAAATGCAATGAATGGAAAGAGAGCAACCATTACTTGCGTGCAAGATATCCACGGCAGACAGCCTGGAAATAAATAATGATGTCAGTGATCTTCAGGTCCCTCTCTTCCTCCAAGTGGGCCAGAACTCCAGCCCTGAAGAAGATCTTGCTCTGGCCAATACGGAAAAGGTTGCTATCCAACTCCAGGGCTTGAATCTACCGAGGGGAGAGACACGGAATGGCTTCAGAATTCAGTGTCCCGATCGAGCGTTGTCCAAGTCCATCCTTTGTGACGTCTGATGCTAAATTATTTCCATTCGTTCATAAAGATAAGTCTTACCATTCTCTCGCAGGCCTGCTTGCCATCCATGAAGCCTTTCGGAATGGCGTTGGGAGTAAGGATCTCATATCTGAACACAGAGCGCAGGAGCAAGTCCAACATTTAGAACAGAAAGCCAGTGGGACAATGTTGTCGCGCACAACTGTCTGTTTGACTGATTATTTTTCCGATATACTGTGATACTTCGCATCATACATGGGAACTTAAACACGTTAGCGCCTAACTGTGACAGTATTCAAGAAACGACAGGCCGGAAGTTAAAGCATCACCTCTGTCTGAACTCCTGGAACACGATGCGGTTGGGGAAGCCCTGTCTGCAAATCCGTATCCCCTCCAGGACACCGTTGCACCTGAGCTGGTCCAGAACCAGCTGGGGATCCAGTTTACCAGCCTTGGGGAAGAGACGGAGGAGAAACAGTGGAGCAAGGATTGCGAAACAAAGATGGGAAAGCAAACTTGGCACGAAACAGCCTTTTAATGTGATCATACTTTATAAATCAACTCAAAACCCTGTCTTTGACCAAGTAAAACGGGAGTTACTGAGCTCCTCCTCTGTGGAATCATCTTCCAATCTCAATCTGGGGGGCTGGACACCCCCTCATCGTTAGCGCTAGGCTAGCCCTTAGTTATGTTGCCATAGGTTAAGTCTGCTGAGGGATATCCCATGATGCACCTCTCTCATTCCTCCCAACTGCACTCATGTCCCTTCATCAGTGCATGATAGTAACCTCATATCTTTCCCCGAGTCCTTGGGCTCTCTCATTGGGTAGGTTCCCAAGGGGCGTGGCTTGATCTGCTGCAGTGTCTCATTAGTTGTTAAGCACATTTCATCCAACCTGAGAGTCATTGTTCACTTCACACGTACCTCATGAAAAAGAAAACTTGCCAAAAATAACACAAAATCAACAAGATGATTCATCCCCTGCCAAACAGCATAAATAAGCTAGGTGCTGAACACGGCCAACAAAAGCTGATATTGGGGTCACATCTGGAAACATCTGTGTGATGGAATGGAAGCTTTGCAAACTGCATGTGGAAGCTAATAAAAAAAGAAAGCTCTACCAATTGATGCGTGTAAACATTGTAGGAAAATTAACAGCAGTATTGATATTAATGTATAAATATATTCTGAATAGAAATACACGCCTGAATCCCCAAAATAAAAAAGCTTCAAGTGGCATTCAAAGAGGCCTCCAGAATCCTGATCCTGAGAGCAGTTCCACAAAGTGTTTTTGTATGGGCTTTGAATCCTCTGCCAACTTACGTCTCCATAAATGAATGGCTGTTTGCTTCTACTCACTGAGGAAAGTATGATTTTAAGAGGGGGCTGTTATTGTTGTGTCCTTGTTGTGTTTATTGATTTGAAACAGGGACCCACACATTTGACAGTGAAACTCTGGATCTGCTGGTAAAACATTGAACTGACCCTTTTCTCGTGGTTGGGGATGATACAGCGAACAAAGTTGGGGTTGGTGTTTCTCAGCGTCGCCATCAGCTTGGACAGCTGCTCCTTGTACAGCTGCCCCACCGTGCGGAACATGCCCTTCTTGGTCTTGTACGCGGCACCGAAGGCGGTCTCGTTTATTCCCGCCACCTGGTCCAAACCGACTATCCGGTCAACTGGCGAGGAGAAAAAAGGCAAAGCATCAATATTCATTTCACGGTAGCTGAGGCATTTTTGGGGACGCTGATGGGTAAAATACATCAGGGTATGTGCTGTGACAGGGACAGTATGAGGGGAAGAGAAGAGACAACTTCTTTTTCGGATCAATGTTTAAATCCCATTTGGATTTCCACCAAAACAAGATGTTGGTTTACGTGTGCAGCAAAGTGGTATTTTCTCTTTTCCCTGGAACACATGGAGGCCAGTCACAGTATTATGATTTGACACACATGCAAACAGAGGGTCGTCTACTGAGCAATTTGTAAAAAAACACTTCTTGCATCATTATGTCATCTAAGGTAGGTTGCTGTTGACGGGTGTCATTTTCATTGATATTTCAATCCAGTTAAACTCATTGGCCACTTTATTAGGTATACATGTTCAACTGCTTGTTAACACAAATATGCAATCAGCCAGTCAAATGGCTGGAGCTCAAGTGATATAGACACTGCTGTGACATAAGAATGGGGTAAAAATATGATTTGTGTGAACCCGGTATGGTTAGCAGGCTGGTCTGATCAGGCCGAAGACACTCTCTGACTATACAACACGTCAAACCTTGATGCAGATGAGAAGAAGACCGGAGCTACGATACACGTGGGCTCGTCAAAACCGAACGACGGTCAGAATAGAAAACTTTGTCAGCGGGTCTGGATTTCTGCTGTAATTGGGACAGCTGGGTCAGAATTTGTCGCAAACAATTTGGAAGCATTGATCCATCCTGCCTTGAATCAATGGCTGGTGGTGATGTTGTAATACTGCGCGTGCGTGTGTGGGGTCATTTCTTGGCACAATTTGGGACCTCTTTCAACCAGCCGGACATCATTAATCAAAACCTGCCTGGGAATTGTTGCTGACCACTTCTGTCCCTTGATGCCCGACCCGTCTTTCTCATGGCTGCTATGTCTTATGTCTAAATTTTCAAAGCATTTTGAACTGGTTTCTGGAACACGAAATTAGGTCACTGTGCACCAATGGCTGCCGCAGTCCCTTGATCTCAATCTAACACTGTACCTCTGGGATGTGGTGGAATGGGGAGTACATTCCCATTCCACCACCAGCAAGGAGTACATAATATTAGTGGCCAGTGAGTGTTTGTTTTCCCCTCTGAAGTGCGGAAAGGAGGTCAGCCTTTATTGAGGCTGTAGGCATTAAATTTGACAGCTTATTAAATTAATTAAAAACATGCCCATCATAAATACTTCATCAGATCACAAACCTGGAACCGCTGCGGGCAAGAGAAGTTGAGCAACCCCCTCTTGCAAGTTAACAAAACAAACACAGCGATTTCAACCACGAGTCAATGAAAACTAATTCCAGCAGCAACTTGGCACTGAATTTCATCGAATTCAGTTTATAATCATATTAATGATTATACACACACAAGTACACACACAAGTACAACCCATTAGTGACAATAGACGCTTTCAGATGGAAAAGTTTTAAGACCACAATTCTCAGAACCGTCCAGCTCAAATTTCCTTCCAGGAACGACCCTCCTCCAGGGAAACCTTTCAGTTTTGCATTCTCACGGGCAGTAAGGGACCACGGTGGGGAAGGGGGCCTGCGACATGTACCTTAAGCGCCACACTCGAAAAACCAGATCACAGCAAAGAAGCTGTCACAGCTTTCATGTTCTGCATGGTGGGAACAGTAACCTGGGCTATTAAATGGGTTTCAGAGCTTTTATTTTCTCCATGCGCTGCAATGCCACTCGCCCTCGGATCCCTCTGTGGCGTAGGAGGCCATAAGAGCTGTGACCTATTCAACTGCCATTTCTTGTTCTGTCCGTTTTGTCCCAAGAAAACCGGCTGACTACTGCCCATGACTGTTTTTGAAAACGGTGCTCCACAGTTTGTTGCAAGAAATTTCTGGTAGTGGCCGTGGTGTACGAGTCCCATCAAGCACCTCCGTCGTACAAGTTTCTGTGGAGCCGTAAAAAGACCCCGCCTCGGAACGGGAGCTAAAATGGTTCTAGGAAGTGAGGGCCATGGTCACTGGCTCCTCCGCTGTCTGAATACAGGACAAAAATAGCCAAGTTCAGGAAAAGGTTCTAGGAACTGAACGCGTTCCAACAGTGTGAAAGGAGCTCGTATGACACATAGACTTATGATTTTGTAGAAAAAACAATACTTTTCAAAATATTTGTCTTCCATTTCTTCAAATTTGGGCATCTGCCATCCCTCCTTCCGACACACAGCAGAGCCTGAATTTTGCTTTGCAGCTCATCAACCTGGGCTTACATCCATTTAATCATGCTAACAATGTTGTAGTTTCATTTAATAGGCACTATTTATCCGCAGTGACCAAGATCTAGGAGTTGCTGCCCTTCAGGCAAAGATGTAGTCCTGAGAAATCAACAGGAAGCATCGTGTGGGGTCTCCGTCTATTTGACAAACACTGAGTTGGAATGGAATGGAAAAGGATCCTTACCTCGTGCCACGTGAGCATTACAGTAGGAGTATGCATTAATTTATGATAGGCAACGGGGTTACAGGGTTGGTTTACAGGAAGGGTCAGGCGCATAGCAGGCGAGTTGAGGAGGAATAGCATGCATAGCATCGTGCTGAGAGGATGAGTAGAGTATGAGGAGTCAGAAGGACAGTATCACCGGTCACCTGGAGCTTCATGGAGCCCAGACACATTGTCATAGAAAGAGGCTCTCTGAAACGTCTGAATGTCTACAGCAAAGGAGTCGCAGAGAGAGGGAGAGAAGGGAAGAGGGTGAGACAGAAGAAGAGCACTTACGACCACCCCTGGTCAATACATCAACACTTCCAAAAGGAGGTTTTAGATTTTTATGCTAAAAAGCATGCCGTGTAAATGTCAGTTCTTTGGCACAACCACCAGTGTGAGTGTTAGCCAGGGGGAGAGCTGTCCAGAAAGTGTTGAATAGATAAAATTAGTAGGCATCATGTCAACCATGCTTTACAAATTTGTCAACAGTGTTCGCATAACACCACATTGAGCAAAGAAGTACGGCTAAGGTAAGTGCAAGCCGCAGATACAGATTAGCATTGTTATTAACAATACATATATGCTGACCGGATAAAGAATCACAATCGAAGTCAAAAACTGTATTGCACCATAACACATCGAAATGTTCCTGAACCATTTCAGTTACAACTGAGCATGTTCCACTTCTTCATTATTTCTATTGTGTAAACCATGGAAACAGATGTTTTAAAAACCGAGTGCGTAGAACTGAATTTAACATTGAGATACTAAAAACTCCACTTTAGGTTGGTGAAGCTGCCATAGCAGTGGGCGATCTGCTGCCTCGATAATGAAACCACAGTCAAAAAAAATCAACAGAATAATCAGAAAAGAAAACCCAATATTTTTTTGGTGAATGTAACGCTTTTGCTTCCTCAGTTTACTCCTCCACCATGTTGAAGCTCTGGAACAACATTGTTGAAGGATAGCACGGTCACACAAGTGATTGTACGGGGGACGGGTCTGGGTCACAGCTTTATGTGTCAGTGAAGGTTGTCAGTCATCAAGGTGGTGGTTAAACACCAAATCTAATACGATAACTAAGTTTAGTTTATCTCTTTGAAGATGTTCCTCCTCTCATCAGAGAGGCTTCTTCAGTTCTAATGGACCGTAGGGAGTTTTTGGTGCTCAGTATAACTTCTGGGGTTTGGGTTGGGCAATTGGGGGTACTCACCTCAGTTGGAACCTGAATAGCAAATTGTAAGGCAAATGTGTAGATTGTCTGAGACGAAAGAAGTCAGCTAGTTCACCGGGGCTGAGGTTCAGACGGGGTGTCACCAGGGACTGGTCTGGGTTGTTGACCTTTGGGTGGGTTGCAGGGCGCAGACAGATCTGGTATGTGCATGTTGATCTGACTTGGGACGGATCTCAGCTCGGTGTTGTATGTCAGTGAAAGGCTGAGTCAAAGACCCCTCCTCTGATAGGTGAAGGTCTCCCTGGTTTAACAAAGACCGCTTCTTTGACCCCTCTTTCAAACCATCTGTCTTCTCTGGCTAGAATGTGGACAGCGCTGTCTTCAAGTGTTAGTGGACCAAGGAGTCCTGACCCAAAGAGGTGGCCTTCCTCTGTTGGGCCACCTGTTTCTACAGGGTTTTTTTTGTCTAATCAAAATAGAGGTCATCACAATCCCATAGAAGCCTCTTGTATGGAAGGTGGAGAGCCTTCAAGAGGGAAAATGCAATCCAGTTGCCACGATAAGATTTGACTCTAACTAGTCATGGCTTACAGAACAGGATCGGTGAAGACAGCGCAAAACCAAAGATTACATTTAGGTCTATCGACATCAATTTGCTTGACGGTCTCGGGACCATCGACTGTTTTAAAGTCAATCTCATCCCTCATCGAGATTCCCTGAACAACTTTAGCAGTGATTGTCACTTCACTAGAATAGCCGTGGGGTGACTATTATTCAGCGAAACGTCGTTGAGAGACTCACCGTCTTTCCAAAGTTCGGCAACAAACTTGTCCGTAGACTGGTGCAGTAGAGTGGCAACGTTGTCATTCAGGGGATCCATGTTTTTCATAAGCCATTCATCTGCTTTGTAATCCACCTATGCAAATATATACATTTTACTTTAATGAGTTTCGCAATGTAACATTACAGACTGAAGCAACTATAATCTGGTATAATTTAATGGTGCGACATTTTGTTTTCCTTTCACTACAAACTGTGTATTTTACATGTGTTTGAAAATGGTACTGCTGTTCAACTTTACCAGGTTATGCAAAGAAAATTACAAGTTAAAATAAATATTATATTAGCACGTATTAATAACAGTTGTCATTGACCGCATGGTATCTACATTTGACCACAAAGGGTCACAACTGGCTTGTTTGCTGTCGGGATAACTCTGTTTGATTGCATAACTAGTGGATCACATTAGAAGTAACCCGGGGTTGAGGATCCTATTGTAGAATGTGGATTTATCAAAGTCCTGCAAAGGGAAATTCAGTATTTGCAATCAACTTTCTTCTAAAGAATCAATGCTATGCAGGATTTATTTTCAATTCCAGTTGAATGTCGGCTTTTTTACTCAAGGCTGAGCACTTAATATCTGGCTTTATCTGATACATTTGAACGTTTTCTCACAGCAAGCGTTAGGCCTGGGTTTGACGTTCAAACACTGCTGATTGATGTTTTTATTCGACCGTATTCAGAAAGTGGTGACAGTTCGACCTGATTAAACGAGAGATAATATCAGCTTCCATGACTGACGAGCTCCCTCAATGGAACGTTGTTAAATATCATTTTCTCGACACAGGTGACAGAGCATAACACAAAGTTTAAAACCCCTGTTAGGTAATGTGCGTTGCACTGAGGACCCCAATGTGAACCAGATGTGGATCTACGGATACTACTCTATTAAGGTGCCGATACGGTCAAACACACCAGCAGAATTAGCTACATTTGCTACCTCCATAAGACTAGACTGGCTATGTGACGGCATTTAAATATGTTTATTTCATTGTAATTAATTTTTACCGCATTAAAACCTGGTTCCTTCTTGTGGGTCTCAAAGTAATTTGGGGTGTATTGCTAGACACCAAACCACCTGAATTTCCAGGTGCGCACAAGTGGTTAAATGCTGTATAAAGGTAGCATCACAGATGTGTAAGGAATACTTACAGCAAATGGATGATTATGTATTTAGTCAGATATTCACAACAGTTCATCATCTTGTAATTTAACGAGTGGGAAAGTAACGTCACTGCCTGCAGCCTGTTAAGATGTGAGAAGTTACTGTCAAAGCATACGTTTTCTTTTCATGAAACTACCGAGTGAAAGTGATTTTAGTTTGTCACACAGCAGTTAGACGTCTTCAGCGTGCGTGCTCAAATAATGTCTCAAATAATGTGCCGATATTTCCAGAGAAAAAAAAATCTATTATGTTAAGCTTCTGCAAGCCTTTCCTTGTGCCTTGATCTGAATAGTTCTTTAAAACAGAAGCAAGCTTTTACAGTCGGACCAAACAGCTACTCTTTCCCAGAGCTTAGTTGTAGCCCAAACAGCCATCAATTCATACCCTTCCTGCGTAATGGATGATGCAGAAGTCAGCTCTATCCTTCAGCTGACGTGGCCTCTGAAACTTGGTGTGCGTGCCCTGCTCCTGCAGCACCTTGTCGACAAAGGTCTTGTCCGTGGCCTTGGGGAACCAGCACTCCTCATCCAGCAGGGCGAGAATACCTGGTGGGTTATTCTGAAGGGACAGATTTTTGTGTACCACTTGTATTGACAAAGGAGAACACATTTCAAAAGTGCACAGACAGAGAGTACCAACCGGCCTCTCAATGAGGTCAATGCAGGGTTGTAGATCCAGGCCGAAGTCGATGAAGCTCCACTCGATGCCCTCCCTCTGGTACTCCTCCTGCTCCAGGATGAACATGGTGTGGTTGAAGAGCTGCTGCAGCTTCTCGTTGGTGTAGTTGATGCACAGCTGCTCGAATGAGTTGAGCTAAAATGAAGATGGAAAGCCAAAGTCAAGTTAACGAGTTATGATTCCTCCTTTTCTCATGATTCATACGTAGGCAGGCTTACACCTTGTCTACTTTACAATGCTCTGTTTCATTTTAAGTTGCCTATTTAAGTACTTTCACATGCGGACGGCAACGCTTTGAAAAACGATTTCTGCGCACACCTGAAACACCAGAAACGCTCTAGTTCACGTCCGAGGCCAGTAGTTGGTGGTGTGATTTTGTGATGAACTACAACGCCCACATGCGTAGAGACACTTCCTGTTGCATTACAACCATGGGTACTAAAGGAGTGTAAACATCAGCAATGGGGAGCAATCAAATTTTTGTACGGACTGACGATGAGATGGACTCATTGCTTTGATTGACCCTATACTACAAGGCGATGTGGTAAATCCAAACTCTGCTGAAGAGACAGTGAAAGATTAATTAGTGTGAGGAGCCTGAGCTGTACTCTGGAGTTGGCCATTGTTGTTATGGACGACAACACTATATAGGTTCTCGGCGCTGCATTGTGGAAATGGGTTTTCACCTCAAAAATCTCAAAACCAGCAATGTCCAAGATGCCGATGAAAGATGCCCCCTGACGCTTTGTCCGGTCAAGGGCCTTGTTGATGCGATGAACCAGCCAGCGAAACAGCCGCTCATACGTTGCCTTGGCCAGCGCTTCCACTGCAAAGTCGGCCTGAGGGCGACACCGAGATCAACGATGTGTTGGCTATTGTGCTGTCGTGTACAGGAGATCATAGGGTGATGTCAGAGCACATGGTACAGCACAAGAGAACATTAGCCAGATGGTTTAGATGTCCTGTGTCCGTGCTATGTTTACAGAAAGTTAAGGAAAGTCAGGTTAAACAGAAAGTTTTAAAAACAAGCACACAGACACGCGTACAACAAAAAATGTGTTTACAGGCATGCGTAAAATTTAAGTGTGTTAGAAATAGCATTTTTCGAGACTTATGAGAAGTCAGTTGACTCGTAATTCACAACCCATGATCAGAGTAAACAATATTTGAGAAGAAAATGTGCAATTCGACGACGTCATCTCAAGAATGAGCAATTAGTCGCAAACGTAAAGCGCATTTTGGATATATCTGACTGATAGTGTGCATACTGAGTATTGACTTGGCAATATCTCGCACATCATGGATGGTGTATATATGGATTTTTGTGTATTAGTCTCTACAATCAATACTTTTCACATTCATAGTAAAATATGCAATCACACGTGGGGAAAATTGCTCTTGTACCTGGCAAACGGTATAAAGTTATAGAGCCCTGTCACACCTTGCAGCTTCAAGTTTTTTTTTTTACCAAAGACAGCATTCACCAAAGGTGATCCAATGTGAAGTCCTTTTAAACCTACATTTGCACAACAACCAACCTGTTCTTTGGTCTGTGCCTTCTGCACATAGTCCCGCCCTACTTTAATCCTCGGGGTGAGGATGGCTCTGGTAAACTCCATGACGTTCATCCCGAGCAGGTGGCAGAGCTTCTGTGCAGCTGCAGGTGCACGGAAACAGGTACGTTGTCACGTCATGAATATATAGAGTGCATATGTGGATATGAGCAAGATGGTTCCCGCATCCTTTTGTGGCAAAAGCTCAAGGGACACCAATGTCTCATCCCCCAGACCCATGAGTAGTGTTTGCGCTTGCATGTGGTGTGCGTGCACATGCGTGTACCGGATTGGGGATAGGTACCCGTGTTCTCAGGCATGGAGGCCTGATCGGTGTTTCTCTCTTTCTTGAAGACAATGTTACCAAACTGCAGCACAGCAGAGACCACCTTCAACATGCCTGGCAAGGAGAAGGACACACTTAGTCAAACCCGAGGGCAAACGGCTGCGAGGACGGGATGTGATCATGGATAAGGAGGGAGAATTACACCATTCACGATGTCGCATCAGGAACTAATACTCACAGACAATCTCATCGTGGGAGAAGCTCATGATGTGCATAGCCTCCAGCGTCTCCTGGAAATTCTCCTTGTCTTGCTGGCCGGGGATGGGAATGTTTCCATTGGACAGGAAACGGTAGCTATTAAAGCCCTCCAGGAGCAGGTCCGCTGGAGAAGGGAAGAAATTTGACTGTTAACGGTTGATGATTCGTGTTCTTATTTACTTTTTCTAGCTGTGCTATTTCCGCTCAGTTGTTAAAATTACAAAAGGAATTCGTCTCGGGCCTCCTTGTGTGTTCAGCCGTGCCGTCTTTACGACTATTTCACTCGCCGTTATTCGGTTGGTAACCTCGGTGTGTTCTTTGACAGGACCCTTTCTTCACCAGAGTCGCCCTCTACTATCCACGGAACATTGCTAAGAGCTGACTTGTCTTGTCGCTAAAGGACGCGGAGTTCTTCATCAATGCAATCGTGACATCGGAATTGGATTATTTTACTGTGCTCTATAAATACATTTATTCTCATTGTTAATTTATGATACGTGTAGTGCTCGACACGTCCGGGACTTCTGTCGGGCTAAAATCAAATAATTTATTTACGACAATAATTGGTGCACTTGGCAGAGATGAGCGGTCCATGTTTAGACGTCACTGCCTTGAGTTGCTAAATGAGGTCGAGCAACCTTTAAAATCTGACTTATATGGATGAAAAATGGGCTTTTTGTTGTTGGGGTCTGAACACATCACTAAGAAACAATGCGCAAATGGGCTGAATTAGCCTTTAACAACAAAGGTACTAATTGAAACCAGTTTTCTCTCCCTCTCCTTCCCGCCTGACACTACGTCAGTGAAAACCTCACTGGTCCAGACACCCACTTCGAAGATGCTCCCCGGCTCCTGCCAACAGGCGGTAGAAAATGTGGAAGGTCCTCTCGTCCTTGGCCTGTCTGATGGCCCGCGACTTCTCCAAAAGGTCTGAGAGCAAAGGTCAGGGACTAAACTAGGAACTCAGAATGTGACGATGAGTCAAATGATTACGACACGTTTGTAGATACTTTATAAATGATTTATGACAACTCGCCACCGATAAAACATTTAAATGACGTCCTTAACCCTTGATCAGGCCTTCGACCAGTCTCAGCAGCAAGGATACAGGTTTCAATATTGGCTCCCACAATGTAGCCTGTGACATCAAAGTTGATTCTGATGAATTTGCCCTGCGAGAAAAGAAACAAGATGCATGCTTTGGTTACAATATGCTTGTGTTTCAGCTGCAGATTTGTTTCAGAAGTTTGCAGTTGTCCAAGAGCAGGCACTTGTATAACATCAGATAACTTTACAGCACAGGCTCTTTTGACAATCTATCATGAGAACCTGGTGATACTGAAAAAACAAAAGCCTTTGTCTTCATCAAGCAATGTGAATCATAACAAAGCTGAAGGATTACAGATCCTTCCGTGTCACTGCGGCTTCCCTGTGTTCTCCTGCCCTCACGGGTTGGTTTATTCATGCAGGAGTCCTCCTGTTTCCTATCTTTCGTCAACAGCCCCAGGTGGACTTAAACTCCGTGCTCGGCTCCAGATTGTGGTCAAAGCCATACCGTGTTTGTCTACTGTGTCATCCTGTCTTCTGGCTCTTTATACAGGAGGATCCAGGAAGATACTGGCTCCTTGTGCTACGTTGTTGTCGTCATTCAAATCCCTGACCCCCACCTGTGCTACCTACTCTCTATCCTGGAGGATCCTAGAAGACACTGGAAAATCCTGACCCCCTGCGGTACGTACCACCTATGTGGGAGGACCCATGCTCCCTGTGCTACGTTGCCAACGTCCTTCCAGCTCCTGGCCCCTTCCTGTGCTACGGAACCCTCTATACAGTTGGTTCCTGGAAGATTCTGACCCCTTGCACTATGTCACCTTCCAGTCACCAATACCTCTGTGCTACTTACTCCCTATCCTGGAGGATCTGGGCAGATCCTAGGAGATCCTGGATGATCTTGATCCCTTGAAAATAATGGAAACTTTCATTGACATGAATAGACATGAACATGAACTCACAAAGCGGGATGAGTTGTCGTTTTTCACCGTCTTGGCGTTGCCGAATGACTCGAGAATAGGGTTAGCTTGAAGGAGCTGGCGTTCCAACTCACCCTGTGGAGACGGACAGAGAGGTAAGGAGCCACCTTGCAGTCAAAGGTCTCTTATGCTCGGAAGCCGGCGTCCAGTCATTTGCTTGCATTTGCAAGATTGTCCAAAGCATACCGGCGGCAAAGCAAAATAAGCTCTTTTCATTCAGTAAACCTGAGCTCTGTGTGATTTCTGTCAAGACAGGCTTTAAGAAGGCTGTGCGGCAAGTGCATTTTGATGCCCGCACTTCATGAGCTGTTAGTTTGAGGGGATGGACGGCTCTCAAGCATGCAAGTTCGTCTGCGTAGGGATTTGACAGGCAGCCGAGACGTTCCCTCCAGCCTCCGAAACCCCCAATTCCCTCAACACGACACCTTATCTTCCACAATGAGGGTTAAGAAATACATTTGTACCCTCAGAGCAAAGCCAGCGAGCTTTGAATAGACCCGTGACTCTTCTCTACACACTTGTGGCAGAAGGGATCATCACAACCTTCTTGTCTTTCTCCCAACGTTCCACTTGGCTGGCTGACACTGTACCTCCGGCCATCAAAAATAAATACCTTTATTAAGGGGAACTGGGATTGATTGGAATGAGGACAAGAGATTAAATTCCTTTTTTGAAGACCAGAAGCAAAGGCAGGCCACAACACCCCAACTTAGATTCAAACTCTATCAGTACATTCATATAATTTTTGTCCTTACCATAGAGGTGGACATTTTCCAACTTTGGATTTTGCATGGGAGGGCACACTCTTCAGCTACGCTATTCAACACAACTGTGTTTTCCATATTCCGACCGACTAAGAGGGAGAGGGACCGACCTATTTGATGGAGTCTGCAAAAAAGCGCGGCCCTTGTAGGGGACAACCAATAAACAGAAATGCAGCGTTTACATCAACACGCTCGTCTTGCTTGAGCATTTCCTTGGTTTCTGAAAAGTCTACGTGCATCAGGGCCGGCCTGGGAGAGTGACAGCAGTTCGAAGCAGGTCATTGCGAGCGTGCACTCTGGCTGCGGCACTTCTGCTCCACTTAGTTTCGGCTACATCAACTCAAACATACCCAACAAGCTATCCCTTGTATGCTTGTGCTTGGAGCTGCAGGATATGAGCTCTGCTGTTGGCTCCTGTGGTTATTAGATTTAAAGGGGCCAGAAAACATCAGGCAAGAGTGAAATCGAAATGTCTCCAAGTTAAATCAAGCAGCGAAGGAATTAGAAAATATCGTGCTGTGTCAAGTTACGCTGAAGTTGGAGGCACTTTGTGAGTGTTTTGGATCATAGCCGGGAGAACACGCCGTGACTGAGTGACATTTCATGGAAGAGTGTCACATTTGCACTGTTTCCTCTTGTGAAAGCGACGTGCAGCAGCCACACAAAGACTTTCTGCAGTCAGGTGGATATCTCACCCAGAAAACTAAAGAGCCTTTTTCTCCGTCTCCTTTAGATCTATTCATTTGGAGTGGACTAACTGAACTGATATTTGCAATCCTGATACCTCTCCTCTCTGGATCAGCATGAAACCCTGATAGGTAATAAATATAATGTATGGCGAGGGATATTGTGTTTATATGCCTTTCTTTTAATCATCTGCTCACAATCAACTCTCAGAAAGCGTCGATCTCCCAGAGTGTGATCAGAAACGGGTCCGGAAGATCAAATTTCGCTGTTTCCTGCAGTGACCATAAAGGCTATTCTCGATCCAAGCATGCCGACTGCCTGGTTTTCCTGATCCTGTAAAGAGGCGGTCTGCTTCGTTCCAGCCTCCGCAGCACCTGCAGCCACATGGTCGTTTCTCGGTATTTAGAACAAAGTCTGTTTGGAGAAGCAGATTCGGTCCTTCCTCCTTCGCTTGAGGTTCCCGTTCCCGCCCGAACCCGCACCTCTGCTCAGAGTCGACTCTAAAACCGCTAATCTCACTCTAAATTAACAAAAAACTACTCATTACTTCCGATTTTACCGCTTCGACCGCCTCCTCTTCGTCTCTCCCGGGCCACCACGTGACTCACTAGCAATCATTCTTCATGCCACCTTTATCTGACCACCACCAAAAACAACAACCCCACTTTACGTCTATACATAATGAAGCTGAGGGCATTCCTCTTTCAACATGTACACAATCACACACACACACACACACACACACAGACACACAGACACACACACACACACATATATATAAAGGTTAGGCTTGCCATAAAAAGGGGATGTTAGGAGAGGTGTTTGTCTTTGCTTGATTTTCATAATGGTCTCTTTCTATATACCATGTTGATGGGATCACAGAAAACATGTGAGGGACCAAAAAGCACATTAACAATGCTTAATGGGATCTAAGGCTAATTGAAAATTGACCAGATGCTTCTGGCATTGCGCCGTTTACTAATATATATATGTAGATATATATATCTTTTGGGGGCTGAACCAGGCGATGAGCCAAAGTGCCCATTTCTTGCTTCCTTCATTGAATTTCATGTGATCGCTTGAGACGACCAAACAAGCAGAAACGAAAACCTCGTCATGAAACAAGTTGAGATTAGTTGGCCGGTCCTTTTGTCATGGAAAAGAGCGCGTATGCGAAGATAAGCACATGCACACACACTCACACACACCCAGAACTGATGGTGCAATCCCACTTTGAGACACTTGCCTGTAGCTTGAACGCTTTGGGAGACTCTGGCTGTTTGTTATGGACAATCAAATCAAGTGTTAAAGATCCGAAAGGGCTTACATCAGACACAAAAGTAAAAACTTCAGTGTTAGCACATGTTTAGTCCAGCACTGGCGACACTGGCATTTAAATGAAGCGTGAGCAGCGATACGTCTGGGTAGATCAAAATCTGCTTGTCAGTGGATTTTGATAAACAGGAGCTGTGTCGTGTCTAGAGCGGCGGACAACAATAATACGGTCAAATCCAATATAGCTTTCAGAAGGAATTCATATTTGGATTCAAGGCGAAAGTATGACGGACAGAAAGCGCCAGCTAACCAAAGGATGATACTGGGAAAATGTCAGCTCTCACAGGAATGTTGTGGTCTTTGCGTCCTTTGTGTGAGGAGGCAACGTGGGCCAGGTACTGGATGACCTTCTTGGTGTTCTCAGTCTTGCCGGCGCCTGATTCACCTCTGAAAGCAAACACGGATATCCACACAAAATGACAGAAAAGAAACTTCCGTCAACGAATGGAACAAAATGGGAGCCACGTCGCGAGAGGTTCAGTTTGAACTCCATATGTTGTGAGTCGAAATTGCTAGAATACATGAATCGTGAAGCCCGAGAAATGGGAAAAAAACACCAAATCAGTCAAATCTGAGCCCAAGAACAAAAAAGGACAGGAATTCTCTCAAGATCTTACTTGTTCCCGTCCTTTGTGTTTTTAATTTATAATTAATGTACTCATGAGTCCTCCATCTGTATGTCCAAGAGTGACTGGGTGAATCCCAGAACACAAATAAAAGCCAGAGAAGAGGCGGACGACTGTCAGCTGTTGTAGTTTTGCTAAATCCACCCACTTCCGCGGAAAGCCCTGTAGTTTTGTGGGCCATTCTCCAAAGATTCCCAGCTCTCCTTCTGGGCCGGTTTCTAATGATAGCTGTGTTGAGGCAAGACAAACCTCCCCGCCAGGCCGCTCAAACCCCAAAGCCCAGAAAACCAAAGCAAAGCCAGACTAGCCAGCACTACACGAACATACCAGTGGCTTTTACACAGCTAGCTATTAGCTCCACGACAATTTTAGATACTTGAATTCAAGGGGCGGGTCCCTGAAGGCAGCATAAAGGCATACCAAAATAGGTCACACATTTCAAGCCTTGATGTCTTCATAGCTTCACGGGAGTGAGAGAATCACACGCCGGAATATGTTTTTCCCAAAATGAAAAATTCTTTCGCTTACAAGGAGCTTGGGCTTATTTGGAAAGAAGAAAAAAAAACAAAAAACCCCGAGGTTGTAAGTTCACTCAAGATCCCTGACCACGACCTGTGTTGTATCAGAGAAGTTATCCACAGAAGAAAAGCAACTTTTCAATGGCTTCTTGGTATTAGGTGTCTTCGTGAATCCATCATATCTCAGCGCTGTGTTAGCGCGTTGACTTTGTGGCATTTTTATTGGATAAAAGTGATTGTTGAAGATTACCGGGGAGGGTTGAGCGGTGAGCCGGCTCGTGGCTCCTGATCGGATAACTGCAGGTTTTTATAACTCTCTCAGGGATTCGTCCTCCTTAGCGGAAGAATAAATTTTGACGGATTGAAGCCTTTCCCTGTTGTTATCTCAGCAATACATGTTTTTAGGATTTCTGAAAGGAACGCGTAAAATGCGCAGCCATCTGAGAGGTCTCCGCCACAGACAGCGTGGGCGGGAACAGAACCCCCGCACAACGAACCCCAGTCCCCCTGGTTTTGGGCGGGGGGCTCCAGCGCATCCCATCATAAACAAACACATTTTGAAAAGACTTGTTGAATTAGACACATAGAGAGATTGAGGGGGGGGATTCAGGTCAGTACTCACGTGCAAAGAATTGATTGGTCCTCCCGATCTGTTGAAAGAAGCAGAAGAAAACAGCACTTTATAATAATTATCATATAAAAATGGTCATGTACTAGGTTTTATATAATTCTATGGAGGTGGTGGTTCATGGGGTATAATGTGCAGTCAACCAAAGCATTCCTCAACCCCCAGCAATGATATTAACCAGCAAATTTTCATTGTACTATGGTCATTCATTCATTCATTCATTCATTCATTCATTCATTCACTCATTCATTCATTCATTCATTCATTCATTCATTCATTCATTCACTCATTCATTCATCACCAAAATCTTCCATCCCAGCTGTCATTGGACAAGAGATGGATTCCCTTCTGGAACGGTCAACACATATGGAGGCATACAACCTTGACTCACTCATTCACAGATCTGGGCAATGTAGGGTCTCCAATGAACCTCCTGCATGTTTTTGTGCTGTTGGGGGAAACCAGAGAACCTTAAGGAAACCCATGCAAACATGGGGAGAACACAGAGACTCCACACAGAAAGCCTGCAGTTGGAACTGAACCAGAGCCCGGAATTTATGACAAACCTCGTGTCCTCTTTCCCTCCATCCACTAATCTCCACTCTGGTCTTCCTCTAGACCTCCTGCTTGGCAGCACCAACCTCAGCATCCTTCTACCCAGATCTTCACCATCCCTCCTCTGGTCATGTCCAAATCATATCAGTCCGACCTCAATGCCAGGACATCTAACATGTGTTGTCCCTCTGAAGGACTCATTCCTGATCCTCTCCATCCTCCTCACTCCCAAAGAGAACCTCCACATCTTCATCTCTGCCGCCTCCAGCTCTGCCTCCTGTCTTCTCCTCAGTGTCTTTGAACCAGACAACATGTGTGTCTCTTCACCTCTTCTCCACACTTTCCGCTACTCTGGACTGTTGATCCTGAACACCTAAAATCCTCCATGTTGTTGGGAGCAACTTGAGGTTCAGCGTTTTGCCCGAGGACACTGTGGCATGCAGACAGGAGGGGCCAGGAATGGAACCAACAACCTCCAGACCGGAGGGATGCCCACGCTACCCATGGAGCCACAGCCAGATATAAAATTGTAAGATATTACAAGAAAATAAATTATTATTATTATTGTTGTTATTACTATTATTATTATTATTATTATTATAATATTAATATTATTATTTATATATTATTATATAATATATTCTATAATATATTATTTATATATCATATATAATATATTATTATTTTTATTATTATTATTATTATTATTATTATTATTATTATTATTATCATAATATATCATTATATATATATCATTATTTAAACAAGCAATTTCCCAACCATGGGATCATTGAAGTACATCTCATCTTAAATAGACAGATACATTAAAAATATATATATTAAGTATTTAATGCTGCCAACAAAGACACCGGTAGTTTGATAGATGATATTAATGTTGGTAGACAGTGTTTACCAAATGTACAAATGGCGCAACACCAGATTACACCGAACACAAAGGTGCACCAAAGATGTGAGCAGATCTGCATGAGGATTGATATCATTTATTTAATCTCTAGCCGCATTATTTTCCTTCGTAAACCACTAAAATCCACGATAATGCAAATCCACGATGGACCTCATTCAACTCATCAAGCATTGGGGATGTTTGGAGTGCAAACTGTATCAGTGTCTCTGCGCAGTCACTACATGGAAACGTACAAATATATTCACGATATCTCTCCTCTAGCTGGTTCCCAGGGGGTTTGGCTTGATCCACGGTAGCGTCTGGCCAGATGTCCACATTTCTCATTTCTTTCCTGGATATTAAAGTTATTATTGTATCATTTCAGCGATGACTGTGTGACATTCAGGGCTACTGATATCCCTCCATCCCAACGCTGATATCCAGCTCTATCACGCTCTTGCTTTCTATCTCTCTGTCCTGCTCTCTCTCTCTTTCCTGGTTGCCTGCCTGGTTGAGGCAGAAGGCCGCCCATATCGAGCTGAAGGTTTCTGGGCGAATGTTGGGTTTCTGTTCATCATCTGACAGAGTGGCGGTCCAGACCTGCTCGACATGGAAAGAGTCATCAGATAACTGCGTTTTGATTTGTTGCCGTGCACATAAAACCCGACTTGACTTATTTCGAATCGCAGGTGTGTAAACACAGCATCAGTCCTCTGCCATCAATCTGTTGAGATTCCCTCTCTATCCATGTGGAACGCGGGAGATGGGGCCTGTGTTCCGCATTAGGGCTCCATTTGTTCCTAATGATTTATCGCCCGTCAGAATTAAACAATCTCCAATGCTTCAAATTCCAGAGAACTCTGACTTTCCTCTCGTCTCCTCCGAAGCCAGAATCGTTGCCATAATATCAACCTTATTTAACCCAGACACAGGAACTACTTCCCCTCACCGCTCCTGAATAGACAGCGTGATTAAAAAACATACCAGTCCCCTTAAAGTATTCAAAAGAAAGAATAGGTTAACAAAAGCAAGAATAACTTTCCTGTAAGTTTTTGATAAGCGTCTATTTTCAGGCAGGAATGCGATTTCTCATTGATAAGACACAGATGTGGAAAATACAAACTTTGCTTTTATAAATATGGACGTTGATGTAGACACGACGCTCCAGGTTTGTTGATAAATGTCGAATAATGCGTCGGTATGTGCGCTAAGGGAACCGTCCCCATTCGTCAGACAGTGGACACACTGGGAGTGAGAACGTGTTCTCTGTTACTACTCATACCAGTAGCGCTGACACTTACATGGTAACAGCTCAAATGATACATTCATAACTTTAATATTCATTAGTGCAATAACAATGGTGGACGGCTGGTGAGACATTGCGGTAGATCAAGCCCCGCCCCTGGGAACCTGTGAAATGAGAGAGGCCAAGGACTGCGGAGAAGACACGAGGTTGCTATCGTGCATTTATGAATGGATATAAGTGCCAGAATGGAAGAAATGAGACAAGTGCATCATGGGGTATCCCCCACCAAGCAGAGTAAGCCAATGGTGGCATTACTAGGAGCTAGCCTAATGCTAGCAATGAGCTTTCTCAAAAAAGAAAAAAAAAAACCACGTTCTTTTAGGTCACAAAAAGGTGGCTATAAAACCGAATCCAAACACATCGTAAGTCTTCTGCTGCTCAATGATGTGAAGACGGAACTCGGTGAGAGGAACATTTCAACCTGCGGACACCTTTGGGTCTTTAACGCCAGATGTAATGTGTGTTTTTTCCACACCGGCGCTCGAACAGAAATAAGCTGTGAAACTCAGCGCCATGGGATGACGAATGCTTCACCGGGGTGCCCGCTTAGGGCACACGAGCAGTCCTGAGTGGCGATGAGCGGCTTGCTGTTCATTTCATCTCAAATATATTCAGGCGGAGGGGGGGTTTGTTACACCCGGCTACATTCAAGCACACACACTCACCACATACCTCTTCCTACTCATAGATGAATAAAGTGAGTGTGGTGAGGAGGCGTCTGATCTCATAAAGGCAAGACAAACCACATAGTGTGTGTTAGTGTGTGTGTGTGTGTGTGTGTGTGTGTGTGTGTGTGTGTGTGTGTGTGTGTGTGTGTGGGAGAGAAAGAGAAAGTGAGAGGCCTTTCCATTCCCCGCCAGTGAAGGTAGCAGCTAGTCTGATGGTCATCGCTTCATTTGAGATGTGAAGCAGAAGATGAGCAAGAGGCAGGACTTGTATGCTTGTTATAACCAAGGACTTTTCCGCTTCTCTTTCTGCCTCTGGCGGCGCTATCAGGGCGTGGACAAGATGTCGTCTGCTTCGGAAGTACCAAATCGTCTGTGCTCACGTTATACAAGTCACAAAAAAAAAACTAAATATCCCTTGGATCGACCTTTTTGCTAGCAAGCACAGAGAGCGGTTGCGAACCAATTTGCACCAAAGTGCCAGCACACAGTAAATGAAAGCGGTGGTGTTTACGAGTCATTTGAGGTTGCTTTTATCTCTGATCTTAGCACATTTATTGCACACTTCAATTGCAGTTTATACTTAATGTGTAATAAACGCTTCATTACTCTTTTTTTCCCTGCCATAGACGAATCGCCTATTACGGACACACTGTGTTTTCTGGACTCGGCTGAACCTACAGAATAAGCATTTGTAACCGGTGGGTGACTGGACGGCTAAGCTGCATTAGTCACTGTCAAGCTGTTGAGCCAGCTGCCAGTTAGGCATTTATGAGCCTACATACAGACGACCCCACAGAGCTGACTGGCCATTTGTGTGAATCAAGTGTGTGTTTTTGTGCACGGGGTCGTGCGCTGGAATTCCGCCCCCACCCCCCCAACCCTCCGGCCCTCCGGCCCCTCATAAGCGTCCCTCGGCGGTTTGGCAAGGGTGATGTTTGGAGGAAGCGAGGGTCGGTGGGTCAGGGGTCACGACGTCGAGGCCGCGTCTGTTTATTTTGCCATTCTCTCGCGTATTTATCCGCCGGCTAATTTCCGACACAAGATCACGGTATCCAACAGTGGAAAAGCAGCGACAAGAACAGATACGGGCCACCCGGCTCACATCGCCTCATCCACACATCGATAGACGGGGCGGAGACCGTTTCAGAATTCCCGCCGGGCTGCTGTCCTTTGCATCTGGCGCGAGGGAACACAACCCAGACGAGGGAGGAGTGCGTGCGGGGCGGCCAGACGGGTGCGGTGGGAAAGGACCAGATAAGAGAGCATTACAGGAGGCGGTGGAAGTGGGTGGGATGAGATCAGGGCGATGTGGTCATAAGAAACTAGAAAGAGGGACGGCCTGCTCGGCGCCGCCGCCATGAGTGTGTGTGAACGGACGATCCACTGTAAAAGGCTTGGAAGCTGCGAAGGTGTGAAAGCACTGTATAAGTTGAGACTATTCACCAGATATAAATAGTGTTGTGTCGCCGCCTGACGCTCGCGATGCAGACGAAGTTCTGCGGGAGCTCCGCTGGGCTAATCCACTTTCAAGAAGGGGGGGATGGGGTGACGGTCGGCAGCTGAGATCGCAAACCCGAAATAGAGCATCATCAAAGAGGGGGTTAAATATCCTCGCCCACTGCTGTGAGTGGGACCACCTGGATAGGTGTGTGATGACACACACACACACACGCGCACTCGCGCCGCAACGCTAAAGACTTTGGTCAGCCCCAGTAGATTCACAGTGATGGTTACCATTCTTAGTTATGACACCCCATGGATTTCTTAAGAAAAATAAGAAAATAAATCAACACGATTTTAATATCACATGATATTAAATCGCGGTTCAAATTCAATCATCTGGTTTCGGAGTCAAAATGCGATTATTGTCTTTCACATGAAAAGGCTGTGGAATGTTTGTTTAGGTGGTTCATTCATCAAGACGAGATGTTTTTGGCAATGGATACACAAAAAGAAATTTCTGTGAAAAGATGAATGGCCTTGAACTGGCGTTCTCACTGATGACCAGCTGATCGCTCACACACACACACACACACACACACACACACACACACACACACACACACATACACTTCACCAGAAAGGCTCAGTCATGCTCACATGACACACGTAAGCGGGTACCCACGTTTCAAATGTCGGCAAAATGTCACTGCCCACGTACTTCCCGTGCCTGCTTTACGTTGCCATGGTCCTGAAGGGATACGTCCACTAGAGGGCAGTGCAGAGTTCATGCAAGTTCCGTTTCAGACAATTACAAACATGGCGGCACTGGAGAAGCTGGTGATAATGTACAATCTAATAAAGAGGCAGGAAACACACGGCTGCATGTGGACAAAGAATTCTTCTCCCTGGTTCTACCGACGCCATGAATGTCTTCTTCTTCTCTCTTTCCTTCGCTGGTTGTACTTGGGCATTCCGCAGAGCACTGCCCCCCCACGACTTCCTGTGCTGCAGCTCCGTTTGACATGAACGCAGAGAACAGTAAAAAAAAAAAAAGCCCCTGCCCGTACGCAGCATGAACGTTTTCCTTGAATCATTTAATCACTCACTTTATCCCCTTCTCCTGGACACAATTTAGGAAGTCGGGTTGGCAGGGCAGGCGTCTTTTCCACAAATCTGGGGCTCTTTTCAGCTGAGCCTGTAGCCATGGAAACTTCTGTTGCGCCCGCCGACCTGCCCCAGATCAGGTGAAGGTTTGATTTGTCCGTCTTAGTTCTCATTCCAGTCAGTGAGGCGATGGCGAATGGTTGGATGTCTCTATAGACGTGTGAAGGAGAGGGAGAATAGTTGTATGTATCTCTATGTGGCCTTGTGACCGATCCAGGATGAACCCCGCCTCTCGCCCGATGACGACTAGGACAGCATCCCCCGCCACCCTGAGTGCAGGATAAGCAGCAGATGATGGATGGAAGGATGGATGGATGGATATATTTGTCAGTGATTTGCACTGTAAAGGTATTTTTCATGTAACTTCCCCAGTTTTAGACTGTTTTTAATGAAAGTCGCAGGATGTTCACATTTACTGTTCAAATACTGAGAAGAGACAGCAGTGAGGTAGAGCCTCAGCGTAGATTGTGCAATGACGGCTGACTGCTGGCATGCTCACACTGATACCGGATTGCTGTCTCTTTGTATATCGCTAATAAAATGTTTCAATACTTTCGCGATCTGAATTACATTTCCAATGTACAGTGTTTTTTTTTAGCAACAACTGTATGTGTGTCTCTAGATGCTCGTGCTGAGCGATTATAAAACGGCTGCACAGATCCACTGATTCTGATTGTGATGAAGTCAGTGCCTCACCAGCCTTGAACCTCACCGCACGTCGACCCGGCTGGGATATGCTCTGGCTTCACGACCCTGAGTGTTAAGTGGTGTAGATAATGAGTGAGCGCTTTGCATCAAAAAGGGATCAGTAAATGATGTACCGAATAAAAAGCTGTATTATAAAAAAAATAAAAATATCTGATTAGTTTGTGAAAATCAATGGCTTCACCCTTCAAAATCAGCATTTCAACCAAAGTATTCGATATGTCATCGCGTCTCGTCCTTAGAGTCCACTTTCGACCTTCACTGCAGTCACTCTTAAGACATTCAAGAGCGGCGCCTCACACAGAGGGGAAGGAAGGAAGGGTCTCTTGCACGCTCCTCTCGGACTTGCAGCGCCGCCACCTGCAGACTTATGTTTGGCTCGGGCTGATCGTTTATACAGATGAGAATATACAGACGATCTGCCGGGGCCTTTCCTTCCCCAAATCCCAGAAAGCACATTTTTAAATGCTACTGACATTGGGGGGGGGGGGATCCGGGGGTGAAGAAAACCAGGACACGGATATTTCTCATGGAGAGGTGCTGAGCTGCCTTGATAAACCTCCTCGGGCTCATTGGATGGTTCTGGGATGAACCCCGCCGCTGTAAACTGGTCTCCGTGTTTGTTTCTCACTGCGAAGACTCCAATATAAAAGTCTTCGATTGCCAGTTAAGTCTATAAACCCCTGCCGGGTGGGGGTTGGAGGCTTCCTTCCAGGCGAGGACCGGTTTAAACATTTTGAGCTTCCTGTAAACCCTGTTCACAGACTGTGCACAAACACCTCAGGTGATATGAACAACTGAAATTGCAGACAGGGATGTGCTAGGATGGGATTGTAACTATTTACGCTGACATTTTTTATTTGAAGCTCTGATCGCAAATTAACAAATGCTGGTAGGTATGGCTGTGTGTCACAGTATGGCTTGTGAATGGTTGTATGTCTCTGTATGAGGCCCTCTGATCAACTGGCAATATGTCCAGGGTGAACCTCGCCTCTCGCCTCTCGTCCAATCACAGCTTGGATGGTCTCCAGCCCACCAGCAGGATAAGCAGTATAGATAATGAATGACAGAACCTCTGTAAGCTGTTTTTCAATCATTCATGAACCATTTCATAGCACTTCTTAGCCATCTATTGCCCTTAAGTAGCCTAATGGGAGCCATGTATTAGCATCTGGATCCATATATCAAACCCTGATATTCGTATACAACCTTCAGTGACATGGACATGTTCACCTACATTTGAATTTCCCAGTATCAGTACGTCAACACAGTGAATGGATGCACAGAGCTCCTTCTTAGGTGAGGTTCGAGAGGGGTCAGCATGCAAAACAAGCCAAAACTTCATGGCACGACTCACAAAATACTAGTTTCGAGAAACCCCACAGCAACCTGACAAATGATTTTTCAGTTAAACGTCTACATCTTTCGGACATCTGTACTGGTTCTAGTCCTTTGCCTGCAGCCCCACCCAATTTCCCCCTGATGTCAGTCTCGCTAAAAAAAACAAAGCCTATCGACTAGCTGCTAGTAGCTTGAAACCCCTGTAACCAGCTTATACCTTTTCCGGTAATGACTTTAAAAGGGGAGTAGTGTTTGCAGATGACATGGTGATCTGGAGGATGTTAAGTACTTGGGATCAACATTCTAGAGCGACGGAGATGGTGGAGAGGAGGTGAAGAAACATGTGCAAGCAGGTTGAAACGGGTGGAGAAAAGGGTCAGGTTGGATCAAAGTGAATCGGAGATGAAGACGTGGAGGTTCTTGTTAGATGTTCTGGAGATAAAGTAAGACTGAGATGCTTTGGACATGGACGGAGGAGGACGAGTGAAGATCTGGGTAGAAGGATGCTTCGGCAGGAGGTCTAGAGGAAGACCTGAGAGATGGATGGAGGAAAAGAGGAAGTGAAGTTTATTGGTGTGAGAGAAGAGGATGCAAAGGAGAGGGTTAGATGGAGGCAGATGATTGGCTGAAGAGACCCTTGAAGGAAACACCCGAAAGGTGAAGAAACAAAAGAAGATGGTTTTTGAGCGCCCATCCAGTTCCTATATAAATAAAAACTTGTTCTCATCAACATCTCCAACATTTTAATTAAATGCATGTTTTCATTTCTTACAGAAGGTTTGGATGAGGCAGAACATTCCTACCGACCACCTCCTTTCAAATTTGTCCCATGGTGGCTACATGAGCAAAGTCCCTGTCATGAATCAACCTCTTTCTTGGATTCTGTCTTTGCTTTAGAAAAAAGCCGTGCGCTGGACAAACGCTTGTCATCAAATGTGTTCAAACCTTAATGGAGACGTTCAGGAAAGGTATTTCACCCTTATCTTGTTTTCCTCCCTCCTGTCCACACCGAGTCTTCGAGGTCAGAGGGGGTGAACTTGCGTTCTCCGTATTCCTCGAGCATTGGCCCGAATATGTTTCTTTGTTAAAATGCGAAATTCAAGCCATATGTTTAACATGCTCAGAGTTATTGAATTACCGCTTTTTATGACGCAGAGACGCCATTGCTTTCTGCTGTGCAAGGCACAAACCAAGCCATGGGGAGTTGGGTGTCTTGCCCAAGGACACTTCTGCATGGTGACAGGAGCTGGGAATCGAACCGTCAACCTTCCATTCTACCAACTGAGTCATAGCCGCCCCCAATTATACTGCATAATATTAATAATATTACTAGCCACAACCACCTATTACTTTACGATATCGAGCGAAGTGCTTTTAAGAGTTCAATCACAGACGAGGAGCTTTAAGGAGCGATAAAGATCTTAAAATCCAACTTATCGGATAAATTCTTGTCCAAATAGCTAACGAGAACGAGAAGAGCATGCAACTACTGTACAAAGTTGGGGTTGGGTTGGCGACACTTAAATATTGAATATTATATTTGGGGCCGCTACGGTACAAATGTCTCATGAATAGGCATATCGCTGCTACCTCAAAGGGGGCCAAAGAGCTACGTGAACCACAAGGACGCATTTCCAGGGAGTTAATCAGATACTTACGAAGGCAGGAAACTGAAATGAAAGCTTAACCCATAGGGGTTACAAATGTAAGCGTCCCTCTTCACGCCTTACTCCGTTTCGAAATAAAAAGGAGATTTCCTCCTGGATATAGTGTTCCATTCCATTCATTGCACAATAGAAGTCTTGTAGTGACTGTAGACCAGGGTATTTCAAGTCAACTCAGATTGTATTTATATGGCGCCAAATCCCTACACAGTTGTCTCATGACACACTTTCCGTGTTGAGCGGCGGGCAAAACCATCTTGAAGGGGATTGACAGAAACCCAACGGCGGCCTTCTATCTCGACCGGTCGGTCGGGGTAGGAAGAGAGAGGGCGTGAAGGACAGTGACATAGAAAGCAAGAGTGTGAGGTTGTATGAGGGTTTGGAAAATCCAAGTCCTCCGAAGCAGCAACGTAGCATTCACATATTCCAGCTGCACAAGGAATGTTGCTTCTAACTGTCTCCAGAATCACCCTTGGCTTACATTACCTCAGATGCAGTGGAAATTGATATTAATGACATTATTATCATTGTATTTTTTTGTCTAAGAAATGCATACCATGTGCTCCAGACAAAAGATAATAAAAGAAACATCGAGGATTGTTCCAACAACAAGTCCAAGTCCTGTCTTGGTATGTGATACTTGGTATTTTTCATCACTTTGTACCAAGTAGAAATTAAATTAAACACACACACACGTACATAGAGATTCTGAACAACAGGTTTCCTACAAGACATCTTTCCCAGATTGTATTTTCCAAGCCTGGAAGTTTTTCTTAAAATCGTTGTAAACGATTGTGTCAACAGGGAACCTTTCTTTGTGGAGTTTGTATGTATCTCCCCATGTTTGCGTGGGTTTCCACACAGTAGGTTCATTGAAGACCCTAAATTGCCCAGACGTGAATGAGAGAGTAAATGAGAGGACGAAGTGAAGGTTGTATTCAAGTATCAGTGGTTAATACATGGATGTAGATGCTGATTCATGACTAGCATTAGGCTACTTAAGGACAATAGATGGATAATTATGTGCTCAGAAATGGGTAACAAATGGTAAAAAAACGGATTCTCATTCATTCATCCTGTAGTAAGAAAGAAGAAGAAGAAATGCCTTTTTTATGTGACAATAAAAAGGCATTTCTTCCTCTTTCTTCACTCATTTCTGAGCACATAATTATCCATCTATTGTGCTTAAGTAGCCTAATGCTAACCATGAATCAGCATCTATATCCATGTATTAACCACTGATACTTGAATACGACCTTCACCGTACATGTTTATATTTGCGTCTAATACCAACAGTATGTCACCTCGGGAAATCGATGCACCAAGTCGAATGAATGAATGAATGAATGAATGAATGAATGAATGAATGAACGAATGAATGAATGAAAGCAGCGCAGAACTGAGTGTGAGGAACAAATGTGAGTTTACAAACGCTAATGATGCTGAGCAAACGCTCAATCTTGTCATTTCCTAACTGCTTGTACTCGATTGTTGCGTTTCAAATGTTTCAACACTAATTCACCGAGATAAATCGCACGTTCATGCACTGTCTTGAACCGTGACACAGCCACCCTTTTGTGATCGAGCCCCCACCTCCACTCCCCGGCGCCCCTTGTGTGTCTGGATCTGTGTGCGGTTGCATGGCTTAGCACCGCCATATCAGAAGTGCCGACATAAACAGACGCGCGCCGACGTGCGCGTGAAAACAGCCCCGTCCTGTCGGATTACGGCAAGCCTCGCCATCACAAAGGACGGACTGTTGACCAACCTAGCCACCCCGACGACCGCCATCTGCAATTGATTACATTGCCAGATACCGTCTGCCATATCTCCCGCAACTCCCTCCGCTGTCATTGGCCAAAGCAGCAAGAGGCTAATTTTACACTCTCGCTTGAATGCGGCACTGCGTATCCACAAGCTTAAACAAAACCTTGCCGTGACACATTGAGATGGATATTAGATAAACCTTTATTCAGAGTCGTGTGTATATCTTCTGTATCTCAATAGGTTCCTCGAGGCGTAGCGGTTCGCACTCTCACCTCGCACTCAAGGAGTTTCCAGGGTGATTGCAATAGCCAAATGGGGCCGCTCTGTCTGCAGCTTTCTTACATCCTGGTTCTCTGGCTTCCCCCAGGAGTCTAAAAACACTCAATTGCCCGTAGGTGCGGTCGAGAAAGCGAGCGGTTATGTGTTTCTATATGCGGCCCTGTAATTGCACTAATGGGTTGTAGTAACCCTCCTTGGCAGCTTGTCAGGTCGGACTTGTTAGATGCGACTTCAGGTCCATTCATTCATTCATTCATTCATTCATTATCTACCGCTTATCCTGCGCTCAGGGTCGAGGCGATGCTGGAGCCTATCCCAGCTCTCATTGGGCCCACTGGAGCGCTCGCCAATTGATTGCAGGGCCACACTCCTATCAACCTTCATTGAGGTCAAAACAGGACTTCAAGTCCAGTGTTGGTGAATGTTCGGCAGCATATATCAAAGATACTCTAGTAACTTCCCCTATGGCAATCCCACAGAGAATGAATCAATGCTATGCTACCGTTCTAAAACGCTTAAAAATAACTTCTATTCATGCCTTTATTGAGTCTCAATCGGATGCATCTCAGGGTCATGGACTATCATGACCATGACAGGGGCATTTTTCAATAGGTAACCATGCGGTTGTTGGATTGTTGGGGATTTTAGCTGAAGGCCTTCATTCCCCTTGTCACGGCGCGCTATTTTCAACACACGGAAGTTTTAGCACTGCAGACGTTATAATAACATTGCGTAATGACATAGCTTGTAAGTGCATTTTGCAAGTTTTGTACTTGTTTTTGTCCTATGTCAGGCCCAGAGATGTCCCGAGTAGTTGTACAGTAATTGTATGCGTCTTGCGTTGTTTTTAGATTCCGGGCAATCGTAGTAAATAGCGAGATGGTGTGATGCATTCTGTGAAAACAGGCTTCCCCACACGACCAGACCCGCATTCTTCCACTGACCAGCCGCACCTGTCTTGTCGCTCACGCCTTGGGTGTGCCCGTGGTGCCCTTCTATCCAGCCCTCAGCTGCCCTAACAAGAGGCCTCATTTCCCAGGGAAGTACTCAGCAGTTCCAGGACTATCCAACTGCACTAACAGACATGCGGAGTCCAGGTCCCAGCCCCCTTCAGACCGCACAAAGACCCCATTGTGAGGCACAATGCTGGCTGCCTCCTCTGAATTTCCCTCATACCCTCTGCTCTGTTTACCCCATAACTGTGTCCCTTCTGCCCCCGCTTGCTTTTGTGTGACTCCCGTTCCCCCCATTTTTTGGCTGTCCCTGTTCTTTTACCTCTTTCTTTACTGTATGCTTAAATCCCCGCCACCGATCAGGCAGATAAGTGTCTTTCGGGGGGCCTCTTGTGCCCCTTTTATCCCAGCTCAGCCGTTTCCTCTCTATCTCCTTCAATATTAAGGCCTTCAACATTCCAGCACCCCCGACCCACCCCACCCCACCCCACCCATGCTCTCACAACACAACCCTCTCCAGTGTCTCTGTATTCAAAGACATTTTCCACTTCTGTGATTGTTTAGTTACCTCCTCACCTGATAAGCCGGTCTGGATAAAACAAATCGCATATCCAGGAATGCATCTGGCTCACAAAGGCAGGGCTGGCGATTATTGCTAGAAAATATACACATTCGTGCGTTGTGCTGAATATTGCGACGGCGGGTGCGACTTTAACCTCATAGTACCTGGTGTGTTTCACAGCAGAAAACCATGGGGCCCTGACTGGTTACGATTTGACGCGCGGCAGTGATCGACTCACGCTAAGACTGCCGCCGGGTCGCTGGCGCGTTCAAAAACAGACCAGGCTGCCTGCACACACTGCAGGAATGAAAGCCAAATGTGATCCCTCCTCCTCAACATAATCGCTCTGTTATGCCTGTGTGACTGCACACGATTCAGTTCGGTTTGGCGTAAACCGCCAGCTCGGGGTCGTTTCTCTCGGATCTGTCAATCACAAATGGGCCGCGAGAGCTCGGATTCATTCTTTGCACCTGTTCCGTCTCAGGATCAACGTCTCGCACCGTTCAGGAACGCCGACCTTCCATTTTTTTTCCTTCACAACCGCACCGCAGAAGAACGCCACGTTATTCGGCCAATTCTGTCACAGTCATGTTAGCAGCGCTAGCAGTGCGGCTCCAGGGGAAAAATTCAGGGGAGATCATTGGCGATCTGTGTAAAAACCTGAAACCTGCAATTGCACGCAAGTCTCTGCATGCTACAATAAAGTCAGAGGTACGATGTTATGAAAGGGAGGAGGGTCGCCAACCACGGCAACCTTGGATGTACCTTCACACCGAGAAGGTTGAAATTCCATGTGATTGTCCTCCTGGGGGTCCGGATCAAAAGCGTACAAAAGGGGGAACAAAGAAAACGGAGCCAGGAGCCAGAGAGCTCCCGGCGGAGGGCTGCGGTTCTATCTTTCATGCTCGGTGGAAGGCCACCAGAATTCTGTCAGGGACGTGGGGAATTTTCCCCTTTAGTGTCTTCCGAGCCAGAACATTCTGGCTGAAAGAGAAGGAGGCCGAAAACACAGAAAGGTGCAAAAAGGAAGACAAACTGCCCGCCTTGCTTTTTAGTAAAATAAAGGACTTTGACTAAGCGTAGCCATGTTACACAGACAGGAGGCAATTCAGTCAGGAACCCCCCCCCCCCCCCCCCTCCTTTTTTTTTTTCCTGACAGCTGCATTACTGTCACTCAGCGGGTGCAAACTCCACCTGAGGTCTCGGAGGACGGCTATTTTGGTCAAATGCTAATACGCAACGTTTCAAAAACAAAACCAGGTATCCTTGGCAACATCCCACCCGTTCACAGGAGCTCACAGCGGGACGCGGACCGCTCCAACAACTGCGACAACTTGACGATGACTCAGCTCATAGAATTTAGCACAGTGTGGCGTGCCAAGCCGGGACAGAGATGACCTCATTCCATTGGACGCTGTGCCCTGCCTTGCTGTGAGGACCGGTGGCCCGGAATACATTTACACCCTCGAAAGGGGAAAACAGGGGGTCACAGAGAACAATGATTGCAAAGGAAGGTGCTCCACATCAAGGGACACATCGACATCTTGCATAGTGACAATAGGATGGAAGGAGCGCATGTGAAAGAGTCTTTGTGAGTCCGCAGTTACGAGTCAAGTTATATTTAGAGGGTGAGACGGGTGGTTAATGCACGAATGAGATCGTACGGGAAGGGATACACAATCGAAGGGAAAATGACTTGATTTGCTAGTTTGGTCATGTGAGAGTCGGACCTTTGCAACCACAAAAATGATGAACTTTTATTTACAGTAAAGCGGTCCCTGAAGATACAAATTTAATTCGATCCAGAAGTGGGTTGGTATGTTGATTTTTTCGTATCTTAAATGAATTTTCCCCATTTAAAATAACAGAAAACAAGTTAATTTGTTCCAAAATGGTCCGCATCGTGGATGCATTGCGATTATATTCACGTGTGATATCGATCACATGTACACCACGTTTGTGCTTCGCTATTATTTCGTGCTTAATTTCCATAGAAAGCCTCTTCTTTCTGGGTTCACCTCTTGCTTTACCACTTTTTTTCTTAGGGCCCATGATGACTACTAAAAAAAGTACCAACTACCCGGACAAAGTGGCCCAGGGATGCTGCAGGGCGTCCTTCACGGTGAGAGCAGCGAGAAGCGCCAATTCAGAAGATGCGACGGCGTCATGAGGCGTATTCGAGTTGTGGGAGCTCGCTTGGAGCGTGCCGCTCCAATTTCGAAATTTCATTTTCTCCACCCTCGTATTCATATCATGAAATTTTTTTCGTATTTCGAGGATGAAATTTATCCTTATAAATATATCCAATAATATTTATATGATAATCCTTATAAAATCTGCACGAATCACGCTTTGTATCTTAAAGTGATTCATATCTTAAGGGGCCACTGTATATGGGCCAATAAATTAAATGGGAATAGCGGTTCAGTTTGTATCAGTCTGTAGAGCGGACATCCCTTCCATTGAAAAGTTGGTGGTTCGTAGCTCCACCTGCTTGCATGCCAAAGTGTCTTTGGGCGAGGAACTGAACCCTAAGGTGGCCGGGTTAGCGCCTTGCATGGCAGCTCTGTCGCCAGTGGGGTTTGTGTGTGTGAGAATGCTATCCAGTTTAAAGTGCTGTGAAAGCAGAAACCCCAAATTCAACCCGACATAAGCTCTTGGCTACGGCGGCACTGGAACAGCGCAATGCCGGCGGCCTTCTGCCTCGACCGGAGAGGACAGAGAGAGCGTTAATAGTCATAAAATAAATTGCAGCGGTGGACAGCTGATGAGACGCCGCTGTCGATCACGGTAGTTCCCCATGGGAACCTGGAATTCACATGATCTACTTTCTGGTGGCCTGCGATGACCTGTGATTTGAGACGGGCCTAGAGGCCTCCAATGACAGGGAAACTACAGCACAGCGGTCACACACGCGTAAAAACTCCGGGGCTTTCTATCCACAGCTGTACAGATCAACCGGACGATGCACGACAACGACGCACCGCGGCAATTGAGATCAGAAAAAGGAGAGGGAAATAGTGGCTGGCGTTCTAAATAAAGAAACAATGCCCTAGATTTGGAGCCGTATTCAAGAGAAACAAAAGGAACACTCTAACTCTGTGGTTCCGCAGCTGCAGAGTGTTTACACAAAGGGACAGATGCTTTTTAAACGGTGATAAATGATAATGCTCAACACAGCGTCGAATCATTATTACTTCAGAGACATCGGAGTAGCTCAGGTTTTTAGCCATTGACTAAAATGTTTTTCAGCATCTACACCCATCAACAATTAACATTATTCTCAATGTGCAACTTTATCCCATAGAGGTGAAAATACTTGTAAATACTACTTAGCGAAGCGAATGTATTACGTGTTTATTTAAACAGATAATCAGTTTCTCCATCGTAATTATGTTAAAACCCCTGACTTCCGCCGCACAGCGCGAGGGTTACGGTTCGATTCTGACAGCGACCGTTCGGTGGAGTTTGCACATTCTCCGTCTTCCTCCCACACCCCAAAAACATGCAAGAGGTTCATCGGACTCCATAAATTGCCCAGACGTGGCCCCATACAACCCTGAATCCAAGATAAGCCGTCTAAACCAGCGGTCCCCTACCTTTTTTGTACCAGCGACCAGATTTATGCATGAAAATGTTTCCACGGTTCATGTAATAAAAACTTTTGTCAGGTCACAGTATTTCATCTGAATCCAATGATTACACTTTATACCAGGCAGTTGCAATAATTTTGCACTATAATATCAATTCGCCATAATGCAGAGCCAGTGGGAGCCGTTCACCGCAAATAATGCATGGCGGGCACAGAGCTTGTCTATCACCTGATCCCGTGCCTTAGGTAGGAATCTTGATATTTTCTTTTAAATGCAGCTTTCTTTTAGCTGGCATTCTGCGACGCTTCTGGCGTCGCCGTTTGCTCGTTTCCTCCTGATAAAGCTCTCCGGTGACTTTTGTTTCTGGCTTGTGGCAGCTGATGTGTGAAACAGTCGTTTTTCAAAATAAGATCCGGAAGGTCCAATGAAAAAACTATTATTTGTACCAAGAAAAGTTTTCTTTGCGTACCAGTAACAAATGATTCGGAGTTGGGGACCCCTGGTCTGGATGAATGAATGAATGAATGAATGAATGAATGAATGAATGACGATCCAGTAGCATTGTGTCTGCATTGACTGCATACCTGATCCAAAGAATGTGGAAGCAGTGTCCCTCGAATCAAACAAAGCTCCTCTCACTGTGTTCAAGATCAGTCCCTTTCCTAAATCCCTCATTGGCCAAGAACCGAACTAACTACCCGGACCAACAGGGCTGCTACTTGTTGGTCTTTAACAAGATGCCAAACATTTTTGGCTGCCTCACCATTATTCGAGGGGTGACGCAACAAAGACTCAGACTAATTGCGAGCCCTCGTTTATCCCTAAATTGCAAACAAGCTAATGCTGAGAATGATGACGATCACGCTCTCTGCCCTTCGCCTTTCCTAGGAAAACCCTTTCACGATGACTCCACGCCCAGCGCAGCAACCGCATCGGACGTAAAGAGGGGAGTCACAGCCACTCTGACCTTTAGACCTTTCACACACTTTACACACTTTCTCCAAACGCTAATCTGCTGGAGTATGCCGGTAAACTCCACTCCGCCTGCAAAATGAGCTGAACTCCAGGCCGGGGGGTTAATGCAAAAACACAGAACCGCCTCAGTTTTGCTGCTTCTTACAGTCATCGAGATGTTAGCCTGTCAAAATGCCCCGAGAAACTAACCTAAAGCTTAGCCAGGCTAAACTTGTCTTTAAAATGCAGCAGGACACGCATCACATGTTTTATAATTTAACACTTCATACCAAAATAAGGCGTTTTAGCCTGTCAAATCCATCCCATCAAAAGCGACTTTGGACATTTAATGGAAAACATCTGCGTGCCGTACCTTGAAGCATGCAGCGGTATGCCGATTCCGAGATGGCATAAATATGCGGTGGCATCTCGTGCCTCTTCTTCCCCCTGTACATCTCAATGATGTTCTCCGAGTAGATGGGGAGGTTCTTGTAGGGGTTGATGACCACGCAGAACAGGCCCGAGTAGGTCTGTCGTAAAAGGAACAAAACGGAAAAGAGTTCATAGTGAGAACGAAGATACACTTCACAGTACTTTGAAATCAGTGACCCCGATTTCCCCGAAACTGTTGGAAATAAGCAATTGTGTAAAAACAGAATATGATACAATCGGTCATTGGATCTGTATCAAGCTAGTTTAGCAAGAGATGTTATGAGTGTTTTATGTGCTTATGTAATCACAGCGACAACAGAAGATGGATAAATTCCAGTGAAACTGAAGATGCCTGGATAGAACCCTAACCACTCTTTATCAACAAATAGGGCTGATGTTTATTGGTTGATGTGAAAGTATGTCATATCAGAGGTTGTGTTTCGACTTGTGGTCGGTGATATCCTGAAAGTTATTTTTCCGACTAAAATTCTTTGGTTTACCTGAACCAAAATGGGAAATGAGTGGCTGCAAAACCGACACCAAACTTCCAAAAAATACCACACGTGCTGAAGACGGCATTTGGCCGATGTGTTTTTTGGAACATCAGCATCTGCTCTGGCCTGGAAAAGCACGGCACCAGTGCATCCCTCAGCAAAAGACAGAGTCATCAAAGGTGAAAGTGTATTACACAACAGGAAAATAAATAATTATGGTTCAAACTGTCACGCCAAAATATTTACATCTTTACGGCTTCCATTTGGCGCTGTAATTAGCGTGGATATTTCCCCCAGAGACCTTAGGCGGTATACTGACTTCTAAGCTATGCTGCAGGTTGAATCGAGCAGAGAGGCAGCAATGAGTGAGAGGCCCTTGTGGCTCATTGCCTGTCTCTCTCATTCTGCAGATGCTATAGGGGTTTTGCACCCCCCTATAGGAGACGCAGATGCAGAGCTGATACCGCTTACCACTTGTATTACTTTCACCACTAGCACTTCAGACTAATCCCGAGGACAACCGCAAATGCCAAGCCTCGTGTATATCATTAAGTACCCAAAGTATACACTTACTGAGCGTCGGGGCTATCTACAAGTACCGGTTTAGCTTTAGATCACATTTTAACATGCTAAAAATGGGTTTAATTAAACGTAGAAGTCCCAAAATATCAACATATGGAGCACACATCACATATACTGGCCAAAAGTAAGCACCCTTGACGTGGACGCCGACAAAAACGTAAAGCTGGCTCTTTGCTGGCTACCAGCCTGGGACACCTGCACATTTGACAGACACCAAGGACGAATATTTTGAAATTTGTCTCTGTAGCCAGGTCTTCTGTTTTTCTTGCAACATGGTACTGGGAAATCTTCTAAAGACCAGTGATCTCCTCCTACTGCCTTTGTTATGAATGACTTGATTCCTGTTTTAAAGGGCTTTCAATTTTTCAGTAGCTTTCCACCATGCTACCTTCTCCACTAACATCCCTTAGTGTTCAAATGGCATCAGACAGCTTAACTCTGATACAAGTGAGCCAAGAATCACACACACCTGTTAACTATTGCTGCTACAACAACTACCACTTTCTAACTAATGATGATATTCATAACCAGAATAAATCTTCATCGCCCAACCCCTTATTGGCAACAGGCTGATCAGATCAAACGTGATGTCCGCCCATCTCCAGCGACGTGCTCTCCCAAATCGCAAGGCGTTCTCAGGTCAGACAGGATATCTAATCCCTCCAACATGTCATGGGTCGGCCATAGGCCGTCCCACCAGGTGGACGTGCCAGGAATACCTCAAACAGGAGGTGATCCTTGTGTGTCCTTATCCGATGCCTGAACTGCATCAAGTAAGTCCTTTCAAAAGGACTGAGTAGAGGCTCAGCTTCATTCTACACCTGCATGTGTGTGTGTTCCCCACCCTATCTGCCAGGCTAAGCCCGGCCACCCTGTGGAGGAAACACATTTCAGCCACTTGAACTCAAGATTTTATTCTTTCCAGTCATAAACCATTGGTGATAGTTGGCACCTAAATGAACTGGTTGACAGGGAGTCCCGCCACCCAAGATACTTGCACTCTTTCACATCAGACAGTGACTCGGTTTCAACACAGTTGGGAAAATCCACCAGTTTCAATCCACTAAGACCTCTGACATGGAGGCGCTGAGTCCACTTCATACTCTGCTTCATGCTCGGTCAATTGATGATGAGCTCCGGGGGGAACCAAACAACCACTGGAAATGTGTTTGACCGCTCTGAGAATGCGGACACAGCTTTGTACAACAGTGTTTGTACAGAAATTGCATGGCTTGTAGCAACCACCCCATTCTCCCTCAGGCACCCCAACAAAACACCAGCTGCACACCTACCTCGAGTTCACAAAGCACGTGTTAAAAGGGCGAGCGTCTTTTTTTTTCCAAACCTTCCAGGATCTCTGTATAATCAAAGAACTAGTCCACTGTACCGGAGCCTTAAAATAAGTAAAATGCAACAACTAGCCAACGTCTACTTTACAGTATCCTAGCATAGGTTTCCCAAGTATGCAAAGTCTCAATGGATCGCACCAGCTGGTCTTTTAGAACCTTTGAATGGACCATCACAATGCCACCTTTTGCAACTGTCCGCGATCAACATGTAACAACGAGGAGGTGTGTCAGTGAAGACGTCCCCACAACCCCTTTGGGAAGCTTCTTGACCCTTTAAGTCCTCTCTGCCAGGAAATTGGATGAGGCATTGCATGGGGTTTGCGTTCTGCTTCCTCCACAGCGGGGAAGTGAGTTGAGTTAAAGAGTCCATCAAAGGGTGCACTCCAGTACCCAACCATGTCCACTATTGAAGTGGGCCACTAAATAGACCACTGCCAGTCCCATGTCGGAAACAATACAAAAACTTGAGAGAGGGTGAACGGAATTGCCTGCGTGATCAAAATCTGAGTGGCGCCTTGCTATTGGCGTGCTTATGGATTAGCAAAAATAAACACCATAATTGAGCACAAGGCAGCTCTGAAGGGTACACGTAAGGCCAAAAATCAATGATCAACTTTGTAGTCGTGTCAATGAATCCGTCACCCTATGTCTCCTACATCCATGCGATGAAGGGAGCAACCCATCGAATGATCACCACCTGGTAGAGAGTTGAGAAGTTTGGATAGGCAATGGAGGACTGTCAAGTGGCCTCAAGGAGATCCTGGCAAAATGTCAGATGACTCAGACCGACGAAAAAAAGGAGGAGGCAGATAAATGCTGCAGGTGGAGCAATGATCTACCAGATCCATTGAGCTCCCAGGGGTCTAACCCTGTTAGATGGAGAGGTTTTACAAACATTGTAAGTTGCGGGAGGGGCAGGAGAGCTCAGAGAGATCAACCAGAACAACTGAAATTCTAACGCTTCACTCTCCATGTCAGGGCTAATGAAAAATTTAGTTGGCCCTATCTAAGAACCGGAGCTGCTATAAATAGAGATCAGTTTCTGTCTGATTTTGCAACTTGCAGCTGTGAGGCAGCTGGCTAAGCTACATATGGATATTTACACACTAAGTTAAAGTGGCCTGTCAGGAGTACAGTGCTCTTTGATACGTGATCATACAACTCTTGCCACCAGTAGTTCTCGGTGAGCAGGAGGGTATCACTGACGGGTTTTAATACAGACATGGCCACATTGGCATGCTTCTTGCAACAAAGTAAGGCCACCAGGAGATTAAAAAAAATGGGAAAGTCCTTCATTGGCAGTATAAATTGAAAAACATGTACCAGCATTGCAAAGAAAAAGACAACAAACTCAATACCAAAGGCCAAAACACCATGTCTGGCCCAGTCCAGGAAAGGGAAGGTAATATCCCCATGGTGAAATAGGACCCAGAGGAACGGATGTTGTGGCCCTAGTAACAGCTGAGCAACACACAGGCAACAGCAGACATAACAGCTGACCCCCTCTGCCGTCTCTGATTAGTCAGGCATGATGCATACATGGATATGCTGTCCTGTGCTGCAGGGGACAGGGTGCCCCGGGTGTCATCGCAGACCCCCGGTGTCACTGACATGTGTGGCGTGTAGGAGACATTCAGGATTCCGGAGGAAGCGCTCTGCTCCGCTGACTCCTTTCAAGAACTAAAATACTTCGGTGTAGGCTTTTGAAACTCGATCAATACCCTTGAGAACAGAATGATGTCACAAGGCTACATGATGTACACAATGTAGAAGAGGTCAAATCTTTGAGAATTTCCCATATTTTTCAATATAATCATCATCCAGTTAGTTCAACCTCATCATCATCATCCTGATACACTGGCCCCGACCAAGAGGCGTTTTTTACGAGGCAAGGTTTACATCAGACTAGCCATATTAAGCCATTCGCTCTTGCACTCACACCTACAAACAACTGAGCCTTCGGATGAGCTCCAGCATGTATCTGTGGGAGGAAGCTGGAGAACCCAGAAGGAACCTCAGCAGGAAAGGAACAGCAAGCAGGCCCCCAGTTTCCTGCTAGAATTGAATCTTCATATTTTGAGAGACTGGTGACCACAGCACCTTTTTTATATTATTATTATCATTGTTATTATTATTATTATTATTATTATTATTATTATTATTATTATTATTATTATTATTATTATCATCGCCATCATTATTATTACTACTGCTACTATGATTATCATCATCATTTTTATTATTATTATTATTGTTATATTTTTATTAGTAGTAATAACAACAATAATTATCCATCCATCGATCTTCCTCCGCTTCCGTGGCCGGATGGATTATTATTATTATAATGATTGTTGTCTTTGTTGTTATCAATATTAATAATAACAATAATTAATATTTGTAGTAGTAATATCAATAACAGAATTAAAAATAAGTATGATTATTTTTATATTTTATTGTTATTTTTATTGACAACAACAACAACAACAACAATAAGAAGAATAGTTGTTGTATTTATTATTGTCTAGACCACTTATCCTGCACACAGGGTGGCAGAGGGGCTATCCTCGCTGTGATTGGGTGAGAGGTGGGGTTCCCCCTGGATTGATCAGGGGGCCACATTCACTCCTTCATTGAAATTTTTGGGGCCATTAAGGGTCTTCAATTGACCAACTTTTCGAATTATAGGACTAAACTGGACTCCGAAAGGCCCCCTGTTGGAATCAAACCACACAATCCGCAAGGTGCGAAGCATTGCATAAGTGAAGACTATTTACCATAACTATTATTATTAATGCTGTTGTTGGTGTTGTGAAAATAGTGACACGCAGTAAAATAAAAGAAAGATAGTGCACTTGAAGGTTTTTCTAGAGTGACTCCGTCTAATTTAATTCATAGACGATTCCCACGCTGCTTTGCCTGCCTGTTGGCAACAACTTGCGACTGCAAAGTGATCAATGCTGTCGCGGAGGGTGGAAAAAACACCCATAAAAACGAAGGAGAAGGAAATCAGATCAGGTGGAGATGGAAGGCAGAGAAATGAGGGCGAAACAGTGGATATTAGCAAGGGCAAAGCGACGGACAGCGACAGCAAAAACAGCTGAGCTACCGAGGCCAGGACAGACACTGCGGGCAGCAGGGGACAGACGGACGGACGGACGGACGGACAGACGGACGATCTTTTTGGCCATGGAAGAATGCTGAGGCTTTCTGACAGCTGAGGCTTATCTAACAACACAAATGTCTGCTTGTGGCCCTGCTAGCATGGCATAGTTGGGCATGCAGCGCTGTGGTTAGCCTCTGACTCACCAGCCCTAACAAATAGCAAGCTGCTACAATAAATGAGTTGGCTCAACAAGCTTACTGACTTCACACGAGCGAAGTCATCAGATTGGCAAAAGGGCCACGGAACGAACCAGAACGGGAAGTGGGAATGATTCCCGCAGGCCCCCCCCCAAAATCCGAAAAGAGCGGTGGGAAGTTCAAGACCTCCGTAAGTGATGAATTACCTCTAAGGCTTTGGATTGCAGCGCTGTTCATTGTCGGTGGAACGGGGCGAAGTGTGAGACTCAGAGAGAATAATTTGTGATGAGTCTTTCATCGATAGATTTATGAAAGGAAATTATCATAAATTGTATGTGTGTTCCATAAAACTGACGAGGAAAGTGATTTGTTTCTCTCATTTGCAGATCACGCATTCAGCAGAATCAATTGGCTGCTCTCAATATTATGAGATATTGTGACACTCAGCAGGAAATTACCTTAGAAAATCCACGTTTAAAAAAACATCATTGAATCATCTATCCATCAATCATTTATCCATCCATTCATCTATCTTTTATCGTGCCAACAACGGGTTCTCGTCCAAACCCTGCGTCAGATAGCGACGCATTAGGCAGGCCTTTTTTCAGCGTTTTTCGACGAACCTGGAGAGGCCGTCTATTTTCGGGGGGGGCGGCATCAGCATAGGAACGCAATTTCTCATTTACTACCAAAAACTACAAAAATGCAAACTCCTCTTTTATAAATACAGATGATGAAGTATACGTGATGCTCGAAAAATTACGACAAACGGGTTCTAATGCATCGCTGCGCCCCATTCGTCCTGCTGTCGACGCATTCGGAGAGAGAATGGATTCATATCGCTTGTCTCCCGCAGTCAGAGCCGCAGGGTGCGATCATAGGACCACATATAGACACATAAACCGTTCACACATCATACCAACATACAACCATTGAGGCGGAAACATTAAACACCGCAACCAAAAATGCAAAAAAACCTGGCCAGATAGTGAAATAAAGGTTATGGAAAAGTCACAAAAAAAATCATGTGGGGAATTAGAAGACAATAATGTGCAAAAACACAGGGGCCCCTTTTGCAAAGATCACTTTGACTGAGAAAACAGCCTGGGGAGGTGCTATAGATTGACTGGATGTAGCCAGGCTCCTGCAGCGTGTGTGTGTGTGTGTGTGTGTGTGTGTGTGTGTGTGTGTGTGTGTGTGTGGTGTTGGGGTGAAACACACAGGAGGAGAAGTTGTGAACTTCTCCAACGACCCCCCCCCCCCCCCCCCCCCCCCAAAAAAACCCACCACCCCCACTTTTTTTTT
>CAAKHD010001588.1:136550-150398 GCA_901007705.1 Fistularia tabacaria
AATTAAGGGTGCGGGGCCGAAAGAAAAACACACGGGGAAATCAAACCGCTCCCCCCGCAAAAAAAAAAAAAAAAAAAAAAATATTCAAAAAAAAAAAAAAAAAAAAAAAAAGCTCCGGCTTCCTGATGGGGTAACCGGGTAACCCAACGCCGCCCCGGCGTGGATCGTTGAACCGGCCGCTTACCTGGAACCGTGAACGACGCAGCAGTCGGATCCCGTTCGCCGAAACACTCCGCAGCCCGCAGAGGCTTCACACACACACACGCTCACACGCACACAATTGAGATGCAGGCATGTGTTTGGGATTTGGTATGCACCACAGGCGGAGGGCTGCCTGCCTCTAAAAAGTGGGGCCCCTCCTAAAAAAAAAAAAAAACCAACACACACACACACACACGCACGCACGGGCCGTGGGAGTTACCCACCACGAATTGGACCATCCAACACACCCACACACACACACTGCAGTGTTGCTATCCACTCGTTACACAGTAATAACTGCTGTATGTCTAGATGCCCCCTGCAGACATTTGATTGACAGTCGCTTCCTCTGACGTCACCCTCCCCAACCTCAGCATCACCTGAAGCCGATGACGCCGCCACGTTGCAAACCGTCCGAAAAACGACGCCGACACCGGACACGAGCCTTGATTTCATGATGGCGTTTTAATACAAAACTCGACAATGTAATAGAGGAGGTGTGTGTGTGAGTGTGTGTGTGTGTGTGTGTGGGGGGGGGGGTCATAATATAGTTATTAACATGGGCGCCGACGGGATACTAAAAGTCGGGAGTTGGAGGTCCAGGTACGAGCTGGTCAGTGTCGCTGGCCAGAGCGTCCACCCCTCCAGGCGCCCGTCATCCTCGCCCCCTTGCGTCCTCCTCTTCCTCCTCCTCCTCCTCCTCCTCCTCCTCCTCCCCCCTTGACCTTCTTCCTCACGCCGCTGGCCTGCTCCGTGTCGTCGTTGTCCCCGTCTCTCCCCCGGGGCCGCTTCCTCTTCTCGCCTTGCTCCTTCATTTCCTGGGGAGGGCAGGGAGTCTCGTGTTTCTTTTCGTGTTACAATGACAAGCTCTTCACATGAGGCGGGAAAAAAAAAACGAAGGAAAAAAAAAAAGTTCCCGGGTTTGGACGAAGAGGCGGCGGGGGGGGGATTCTTGTGCCGGAGCGTGTGTGACATCATGCCACGAGTCGTTCTGACCCCATTCGAATCCAACGGCTACGTCGGGGAAAACCAATAAAAACAAAGACGAATTGGGAAAACAACTGTTTTGATGATTCAATCATCTTTGCTCATTCCCGGGGGGATTCTTTCAAAGTGTCGAGTGTTTTTGCACTGCCGCCCTTCCACAGGGCCTCCACAAATTCATTCAGTCATTCACGATGTCTGAGGAGGCTCTCAGTCATCCAGGTCGTGGTGAATTCTTGCCATGACGAGAATTCACTCACGATCTGATCAGGTTCTCCTCTACTCAGGGTTGCTGGAGCCTATCCCAGCCGTCATAATAACAATAATTTCTATAATAATAATGCTAATTAATTCACCCTGGGTCCGTCACACAGCCACATACTGAGACGAACAACAGTTCACCATCTCATTCGCACGTCATATACAGACAGTCAACCATTCACACGTCTGGACAATTTAGGGTCTCCGATGAACCTCCTGCGTGTTTTTTGGACTGTTGAAGGAACCTGGAGGAGAACATGGAGGCTCCACACATAAAGGCACCCGGTCGGAATCAAATCGGGGAACTTCTTGCTGTGAGGAAGTCCTAACCGCTGAGCTGCTGTTGCATGTGAATTCTGGCCTGTGTAAACTGTCTGCATCTGTCATGCGTTGAAAATAGCACCAATAATAATCACTATCAATAATCTCATAAAGTGCTTTCAGTCAAAGTATTGTGCAGAAAACTACAAGAGCTAGGATGTGATAGCCTAGCGGTGGTACTGGCAGAGGAACTTACCAGCCTGGCAAACCTCTGGGCCTCGCTGACCCTCTCCACCAGCATCATCACTTCCTCCTCCACCGTTGGGAAGGCGGGCAGTTTCTTCCCTATCAGCGTTTCAATCCGCTGGAAAAGCTCCACGTCGTACCTTGAGAAATGGCACGGTTAGCGAGGCCGTCCGGCGCGCGCGCACACATGTCAAACGGGAGGAGGCGTGAACGCGTGTCGGCGTGTCCTTACTGAGTGACGAAGGTGATGGATTTCCCCGAGCGACCCGCCCTGGCCGTCCGGCCAACCCTGTGGATATAGTCCTGTGCGGCGGGTGGATAACGCCGGGTTAGCGGAGGGAACACAGTGACACCGCCTCACGTCAATGCGCGGCGGATTTACCTTCGAGTGTGTGGGGATGTCGTAGTTGATGACGCAGTCGACGTGCGGAATGTCAAGTCCCCTGGACGCCACGTCCGTCGCCAGCAGCACCGACCTCGCCTTGGACTTGAACTTGTTCAGAGCCCCCAATCGTTTGTTCTAATGGCAGACATTCGAGCAGAGGGCGAGGGGATTAGAACCGCAAAGGCAAACTTTAGCGGCAACACAAATGAGCAAGGCATATGTAACAGGTTTGGAGCCGTGCAGATCGTCAGACTCTGTGGCGCAGAGACCTTTGCATCCTGAAAATAAAAATGTTGCCATGGAGATTTGCAGCATAGCCCAACTGTGGGTCTGATGATTTCAGTGGCGGTGAGGAATCAAGAGGAAAAACCTCTTAGAATTAACCGACTGGTTGGAGTCTGGGGTTTTTGAGCTGAGGCTGTCGGGAAATGAGACGAAGAGGAACAAATCACTGTTGTCTGCGTGGAAAAGACAACCCCCAAATGCCCCCAAAATTAATAATAAGAGCTTTTAGTGTTTTTTTTCCTCTGTTCTCAAAACCTGCTTTATCTGGTAATTACAATGAGCGTCTCAGAATTAGCTTCAGGCGTTAGCAACGGCCGAGCGGGGGGGGCTCCGGAGATTCAGAGAGCGCCGCGCGTTTTACCTGACTCATCTGGCCGTGGAGAGAAATGGCAGTGATACCGAGGTTCCTCAACAGCACCGCCACCCGCTGGGCGTTGTTGCACGTGCCGCAGAATATGATGAAGGAGTTGCCGGCCAGCTCGTTCAAGATGGACACCAGGTAACAGTCCTGCGATGGGGCAAGAAAAAACATTTGTGCTTTTGCATTTACATTACGTTAACCTTATAAACAGAACGCGTTGGACACGCACGGCGATGTGGGTTTTTGTATGGCTGCACAGGCAAAAAAAAAAAACGCCCACCTTGTATTTGGATGGTATGAAGATGTAGTACTGCTGTAGTTTATCTACGGTCGTGTACTTCGTGGACACCGCGCACTTCACGGGATCTTTCAGGGCCACTCGCTGCAGTTTCTGGACCTGCAGACACAAGGGGATGTTCGGAAAACAACTTCTCAGCCCCAACTCTTGCTCTGATCGTTCTCTATCATGAAAATGGTGATGGTGTGACAGTCTAGAGAGGTGGAGGTATGTCCTGGAAAGGCGAGGAATGACTGTTAGCTGCAGCAAGACAGAACACATGTGGATGAGAGGAACCCGAGTGGAACGGGAGGCTCCAGGGAGTGGAGATAAAGATGGAAGGGGGCTTTAAATGGGGTCAACAGTCCAGAGAGTGTGAAGAAGAGGTGAAGAAACACGTGCAAGCAGGATGGAACAGCTGGAGAAAAGCGACTGGTGGCATAGCTCTTTGCAGTTACTAAGAAACTAGAGAAATTACCTTTTTGGTCATGGTTGCGCTGAACAAGAACGTGCGTCTTTCTCTAGGTATCACCTTCAAGATTTTATTCACCTAGAAAAACCAAACACAAGGAGATAATCTGTTTCACACAAGGTTGATGCGTTCCAGGGTTTTAAAATGCAGTTTTGGATCTCGACCGAAGGCGGCCGACCGACCTCGGTCTCGAAGTCCATGTTGAGGATTCTGTCTGCTTCATCCATGACGAGGAACTTAAGGGCTCGCAGGTTAAAGCCCTTGGTGTTCTCCAAGTGATCTATCAAGCGACCGGGTGTGGCTGGAAACAAACGGGGTCAACTTATTCACCATTACGCCCCAATTTTTGCTAATTAGCAAGAGAAAATATAACAGGTTCTGATGTGAAACTTACCGTGCAGGGATTCATTGCCTATCTTAGTCGCACACTTGAGAAATAAATGGCACAAAAATGTACTTACCAATAACAACGTGAGGTTTTTTCGCCAACACCATAGACTGGGACATCATGTCGATTCCTCCAACGACGACGGCTGCAAGAGATGGTTTGTGAGCCCAGCACCGAGGTTCTCTCCATCAGTGCATCGCGGCTATTCTTTTACGGGACACGTACCACACTTTACGCCGATGCTGGAGCCGAGGGCCTCGAACTGTTCGGAAATCTGGAATGCCAGCTCTCTGGTCGGAGTGAGAACCAGGGTGTGGAGCCTTTGCGGGGACGCCAGCAGTGACTGAAGGATGGGCAGTGCGAATGCGCCGGTCTTCCCCGAACCGGTCTCTGCCAAGCCAATAACATCTTTACCTGCAGTGTAAGACACGGGATTAATGAAATGCTTTTGGAAGGGACACTATGTTGGCTTGGACACATTGAATGGAAGCCCCTGTTGTGCAACATACAGCTACACAGCCTTTTAAAGGATCTCTCTCACCTAGCAGGGCCACTGGGATGGCTTCGACCTGGATCTTCGAGGGAGTCTTCCATCCCAACTGATCACAAGCCTCACAGAGGACCTCGGTGACACCCTGTCCACGGTAGGGAAACCACGCGGAGACCGTTACAGGACGTGGATAACATCTGAACTTCTTCACATGCTAGTTTATTGTGGGTCGGTTGTGGTAAAAGTACTGTTTACGTTGAATGTTAGCCGAGCGTTAGCATAGTTTGGCCAATCGATTTTCTCTTGGCAGCCAGTGTCAGTGAATTTCTCGTAGTCATAAAAACTTACCAAATCCTTAAAGGTCTTCACTTCTTCTTGACATTCTTTGCTGTCATTGTTTTCAGCATCGCTGACTGAGCTTTCGACCGTTTCTTCCGTGTTTAGCTTCGAGGATGCCTCACTGTCGTCGGCCATGCTTGTTATCCCAACGTGTAGTCATCCGCAATGCGCATGTGCGGAAACAAGTACGAAGCTAAGCAGAAAGCATTGTGGGAAATTGAGTTTTTGACGCTTTGACGACCGAACATGAATTTTAAATTTCTTTATTTAAACAAAGACAGTGTGCAGAAAACATTAATCTTAAAAAGAAGAGATGCTCTCCACCAGAGCTTAACTGCAAGCATGTTTTCACTACAGTCTGCATGTTGTATCCTTTCTAATCCTGCTTGACAAATTGTCAAGCATATTGTGATAGGGGCTTAAATGTGTCAGTATTGCTCTAAAAATACAACAAGAGTGAATGAATACTCACAAGTAGCTATCTTGTCCGATCGCTATTTATATTTCACAGTTAAGTCAAAGTCAAAAGTCAATGTCAACTATATTGTCAATTTCTTCACGTGTCGCGGACATTCAGAGGAATCGGGAAGATGTTTCTCACGTTCCCACAATGACAGAATATAAATGCACAAGCACATAGACAAGACATTTAAAGTCCAAACAATAAAGTCCACAGCAGATAACAACATTTACTAATGCTAAAAAAAAACCATCTAAATATATTGTAGCGTGGGGTGGGAAGACTGGTCACCGGAGACCCATAATCCCTTGCAGCTACAAGGACCTTTGGGAGTCTCTCCATGGTTCAAGGTTTGACAACTCTGTCATGTAAATAGTTGTTCATGTTGTGTTACATTAACCTGCATCATTAGTTGCCATAATGGGGGGATGCACCCTTAATATAACTGTTGGGTCGGGAAACTCTTTGGGGTTTTTGCCTACACATTGATTGAATTCAAGTTCTAAATCCTTTAAGTCTTAACAACCCAGGACCACTACATTTATCACTGCACTTGTCAATTAGTAATACTTTAGCTCGCCACAATATCTAGTGGAAAAATTAAGTAATGTGTATTAATCATGCATATTCTCATATTTTTCATCTTTCATTGTGACTTTGACATCCTGTTTGTGTTATTTTCCATGTGAGTGTGAGTATCTGTGTGCGTGCATGTGTGAAAATGTGTTGTCTGTATTTTTTAAAATTAAATACGACCCATGGCCAATTATCATTTTTTAACAGATTTGCAGATATTTTATGATTCTTTTTTATCCAGAAACAAGGTGTAAATTATGGCAGATTGTGTAGGGAAACTAACTGTTTACCGTACAATCATTGTCATCATTGTGTTGTACTGTAATGATGCTTTTTTGTGGCCTTTTCAGTAGGTTAGCCCTCATTATGGCCCCCAATAAGGTTAAAAGTGCGAGTGATAGTCGTGTTAAGAAGAAGTTAAGCATTTCAGTCGATCTGAAGCAGGAAATAATAGCTAAACGTGGGAGAGGCGTTCGCGTTACAGATCTCGCCAAGCACTACAACAAGGCTAAGTCGACCATCTGCAAATACCTGAAAAACAAAGATGTGCTAAAGGCGGCGGATGCGGCTAAAGAGATGACTGCATTGACGAAGCAAAATTATTGTTGGTTTGGATGAATGAAAGACAGCTTGCTCAAGGTATTGTTAGCGTTAGCAAGGCCCTCATATATACGGCTTTACTTTTGCTGATTTAGTGAAGGAAACGCAGTGTACAAGTGCTGGCAAGAAGGGAAAGAACATCAGAAACCCAGCAATAATTAAGTCTATCTTCAATTCCTCTCTTAATTTTTGCCACAAATAAACCCATAAAAAGTTTCAAAAGAGCACAGTATGTTTTTTTGGTGCTTGACAACGGATCAATGGGATTTGCATTGATTTCAATGGGAAACATTGATTCGCAAGTATTTGCAAGTATTTCGGTTTGTGAACGGAGAGAAAGAACGAATTACAGTTGTTAGCCCAGAGGCTGCGTCACTTTGAATGGACTGTGGGGAGTCTTCCGTATATAACTGCCAGGTTTGGGGGGCCGGTGCATGTTGCGATGGCTTGCTATGTCAATGATAGTGTTGTTTAGCAGAAACTAGTTTTAATGGGGATGTTGTGTGAATGGGGTTTTTGTTGGAGAGAAACAAAAGTACTACTTCTGGGGACTTATGTGATTATTATATTATTATATTACTTATTATTTGAATGAGTACATTATAAAGATCGTTATAACAAAGGAGAGATACCTGCTAGATCCCTCGGACTGAGGCTCAGGTGGTCGTCACCGGGCCCCCTCCCATGTTCAGAGATGGTTTTTCAATTTTGACAAAGACGACTTCTTTGACTCCACCCTCGAATCATCTGTCTTCTCCGGCCAGAATGCGGACGTTGCCTTCGTCGAAGGAGCGGCCCTCATCCTTCAGACTGCAGAGTCCTGTCGTGAAGCGGTGGCTGTCCTGTGTCGGGTCATCCGGTTGTGCAGGGGTCGTTTTGTCGCCCCAATGTAGACGTCATCACAATCACAATCCTCTGTGCAGGTGACAGCATACTTCAAATCTTATGCCTGGGTGTCTTTGGGGTGCACCAATCTTTGCCTCAGGGTATTGTGGGGTTTGAAAAGGTAAAGTACAGGACCCATTCTTACATCTGAGTACTTAATATTTCAATTTGAAGGGAAATGGAAAAGCTCAAATGCAGGTTATTCTAATTCTTGAACGCAGGAATGTCCACATTCTGGCCAGTGTTTTTGAGGAAGGAGTCAAAGAAGCAGTCTTTGTCAAACCGGAGAGACCTTCACTGAACAGAGGGGGGGGGGTCTTCGACACCAACTTTTGCCTACATAAAATTTGATGCTGAGATCGGCCAAGACAGATCGCATCTTACCTGGAGAACTATCTGGACCTTATCACACACCTGCAGAGTTCAATAACTCCCGTCCTTGTGGAACTTCTTTAGCTTTCCAACAATCCAAACTGTAGTCATGCAACTCATTAATCAAATTCAGTGGCCCCTTAAGATACCAATCACTTTATATACAATTTTTTTGAGATACAAAGCGCGATATGAGCACATTTTATCCTTGAAATACGAAAAAAAAAAAAAATCATGACACGAAGATGAGAGCGAGAAAATCAAAATTTGAAATTCGCGCAGTATGCACAAAGCGGGCTCCCACAACTCGATACGCTTCATGACACCGCCGCATCTTCTGATCTTCTCGCTGGTCTCACCTTGAAGAACATTTCGTAGCGTCCAGCAAACCTTTTTGTAATGTTAAGTTAATTTTAATTTAATAATCTTCATAAGTTTACTGTAATGTTAGGCTCATTGTAAATGTAGGTTTTTGGTTCAGTGTTTATGTTCGTAGCCTCGTAATCACTTGCCGCCATTTGCAGTCGTCTGAGCTAAGGATTCCTATTACAATGCTATATGTTTACAATAACTATGATTTTTCTTTTAATGTCCCTGACATTATTAGTATCTTTCCTTTTCAGGGTTTTTCTATATTAATATCCTTATCTGCGAAAAAAAAAACAAACAAAGAAATTGCACTCTAACCGTACCTACCTCAGCCTAGCTCATTGTTGCTCATTGTTCTCTGTGAGAAATTATTTATAATCTTTTGTACTTTTGCACCGTGGGTCTTAGAGGAACAATATTTCAATGCTCTGTACGTGTGAACATATGGCAGTACTGGCAATTAAGTTGACTTTGACTTATTTTGTGAGTTTCGGCGGGGGGGTGGGGGGGGGGCAAATGTGTTTGTTTTCTGATATTTCAAATGGGGAAAATTCATTTAGGATATGAAAAAATCAACATCCGGACCCACTTCTGGAACAGAATTAAATTCGTATCCACTGTAGCAACAACTCAGGCAAGCTTCCAGAATTCTCACTCTGGTTCCATCTGTGCTGGGATTCGAAACGCGGCTCATTGGGATCAAGCGTAAGTCGATGATGCTTCCACTGCTCCTGGACTGCTTCTCCGCGGGTTTAAGGGCAAGTAGGTGTTAATGTGTTTTGGGGACCCAAGCACCAAGTCGCAGGTGGCTAATAGCTGTTGAAGGCCCTCTCCTCTGCTGAGTTATGGTCTCTCCAGTCCGATTGCGATCCCAACCATCGTCTGCGCTCAAGCTCACTGACGATGGCCGGAGGATCAGGGAGGTTCAGGGAGACGCAACCCAACTGGAAAGGTCTCTTCAAAAACGGAAACTCTTCAGCAACTAGACTCAGCTGTTCTGTTTGTGACTGTTTTATGAGAAATAAGTGTAAAAACAGGGTCTGTGGAAAATAATAATCAAACTGAGCATCTGTCCGTATCCTACTTCCATGGATGAAGATCGAGTTGGAGGGAGGTTACCGCCTCGCGGTTACGAGGCGATCGGTGCTGTTTCTGAGGCGATCGGCGGCAGTTCAGCCAGGCGGGGAATGGTGGAAGAGGTGAAACCTCCACACACTCTGCAGACTGGAGTGGGCTGCCCCGGGCTAAGAGGCAAGCAGACCTCCGCAAGCACTCCTCTACCACTTGGGGGTGGCAGAGCAGCTGACAGCTGTACTGCAGAATAATGTGGAATCACGGATATCTCATCTGAGGCACACACACTAAACGAACCTGTACAGATGCAGTTCATGCTATCATTCAGCTCATTTTCAGGTTTTTGAGCGACATCTGGCAATTTAGATTTCAACTATTTCTTGCAGACCTAACTTGGTACTGGAAGGTTGACTAATTTCAAAATTAAATTAAATTAAATTAAATTAAATTAAATTAAATTAAATTAAATTAAATTAAATTAAATTAATAATATTATAATTGAATGAAATTAAATAATAATAATAATAATATCAATAATAAAAAAACAATTAAATTAAATTAAATTAATGGAACATTAGCACTGCAAACTTTAAAAAATGTACATATTCTGTTTGAGGCCACTCTTCTGTCGTGCCATATCATATTTCATCATTTAATCAAGGATTTTGTGTAATGAATTGTAGTAAAAAATTCGGTAAATGTTAATTAAATCAATCAAACCAGTGAAACTAAAAACAGAATGTCATTTAGATCAAGTTCTTATTCTACTTTCTTTTTCTGAAATGAAGCCGAGAATGTTTCTTGGGCGCCTTCTTGCGCCCCCTGCCTCTGTTGCCAGCTCTTGACATGAACATTTTTTGCTACTGTATATATTAATATCCACGTGAAAAAACATTTGCACAGAAACGCCAGTCGTTCTTTTGTTCACTGTTTCTCCGACAAGCGACGGTGGTGAAACTGATCTCCTGACCATGTTCAGATAGAATACACATGTTCGACATGTGTAATAAATCTGGAAAAAAAATTCTCCCGACAATGAATGAAAGGCTGTACTTAACACGTTCTATCTATGTGTGTGTTAATGTCATCTCAAGAGCACGTTTTATGCTGTTGAGTTTTATGCTCGACTGATGTATAATTTAATGTCGTAAAACAGATGCCATGACACATCTCACCATGTGCTAATGAAGATATTATAACTGAAAATAAGAAAGAAGAAACATTGGCGTGTAGGGATTGTTTTTATTTTTGCCGATTGAAACAAATCTAAGGTCTCCATGAGTTCAGCAAGCTGCAGGGGACTGAGTAGACGTACAAGAACAGGAAGGGAACGCAAACAATACTAATGTTTGATGTGGCTGAAGGGGCCACCATGGGCTATCTACATTCATTTCCAGAAAGAACAGAATTACCATGAAAAATCAATTTAGTTTATTGTGTGTGTCCTGTCACTGTGGCGAGTGCCTCAAATCCTCTCCGCGACAGTTATCTGAAGACCACCATTTTCACACTGTCACACCCATTTTCGCCTTTGCCTCACATGCACGGGGCAGCAGAACTTTTAGGGTAGGTGTGAGATTCACACATTCGCGAAAGACGAGTGTGAAAATGTCGAATGGCTCAGCATTCTGCAGCACAACAATTAAACCCATCAGAACAAATGTGTGTTTGTGTTTGTGTGAAATGGTGTGGGTTTCAATTTCCTCAACAAGGGTATCAATCTCTGATCGAGATCTTTGCCTTGTTTATTATTATGATATTGTATTAATTACCCTTCTCAAGTATTTTCTACTTCATCCCAAAAAACGGGAACAAATTTCTATTTTATTTTATTTTAATGTTATGAACGGTAGATCCACAAATATCATTGAACATCGTATGTGTTTGAATCCAGATTGAATATACTACGTTGTGGGTCTACGATCAACTAAAATTCATGTCCAACCTGAAATGTCTTAAAATCGAGAATAGGCCCTTTTTGGTCATTCAAATACATACAATATGCAAGCGTAAACGTGAAAACGTCGTAAAATTCAGTTACGACGTCTTAATTTGTCCATATGGACGATTCCGTCAAATGCGCATTTTTGACCCCCACAGCATCAACAAGTGACCTGTCTGCACATGACTTTTCGAAGGTTGACGATATCAGAATAAGAAGGTTGACGATATCAGAGCCATGATGACTGGTTATTAAAGCAAGTTAAAGAGTTGCGGCCTGATATCAGGGTCTTCTGTATCACACAAATTTTAAGTAAAGAAGGAAAACTGACTTGCTGATCAATGACAGACCAGATTCAAACCTTACCTTTTTCTCATAAGTCTGCCTTAATATCATTGGACCAGAGCTTTTAATACTGTGGATCATCGTCTGGTATTGGACAGAGAGCTTTTTTTTTTTTCCTTTCGGCTGACTAGTTGGCATTTCTTCTTTTCCTTTCGGCTGTTTCCTTCAATTATCTGCCTCCGTCTAACCCTTTCCTCTCACACCAATTGACTCCCTGTCCTCTTTCACTCCATCCATAAATCTCCTCTCTGGCTTTCTTCTAGTCCTCCAGCCTGGTAGCTCCAACCTCAGCACCCATCTACCCAGATCTTCACTATCCCTCCCCTGTGCATGTCCAAACCATCGGAGTCGGACTCCATCTCCAGACCATCTAATTGCCCCCTGATGGATTACGTATGAAGAAGTCTGAAGTTGCAGAGTAGTATGTCAGAGTGGTACAGGACATGTATGACAGTGTTGAGGTGTAAAGGAATCTCCATGGAGTATGACGTTTTGCAGATGACACTGTGATCTGTGGCGAGAGCGAGGAGCAGGTGGAGGAAAATCCCGAGAGATGAAGGTATGGCCTGGAAAGGAGAGGAAAGACGATTAGCCAGACAGAATACATGAGAGGGAGCCACAAGGTTTTAGCCACAAGAAGGAATAAAAGGAAACTCTTAAGACTCTTGGATTAGACAAATTGCAGTTGCAAAGAACTACAAGTCTGGTCTTGCCGATGACGATATCACCGATACATATATTAATCTCCTTGGCAGTTGTCTTGCTTGTTTGATATGCATTATTTTCACGGTCTCGCCCCGCCCCCACCCCTTGCACTCTCATAGATACTCAAAGGGACTGTGAATGTAGGAGGGGAGATACCTTTGTGTGACTTTTACAATCATCACACTTCCAATAACTCATTGTCGGGTCATTTGACATTTGTGTATATTTAGATAAAATGTGACACGTGTATCTGAGGGCAACTTCCTCTCAATTCTAGGACGTCCATGAGGACAATGTGACGTCAATTTCCCCTTCTTCTCATCTGGCAAGTAAAGAAGGAACATCTCACTCGTCTGCACAATGGAAGGAGGATAGCTTCAGTAATTAGAGAAAGTGGCAAAGAAAAAGATGATCCGTAACAGCGCCCTAGAAGCTGCTGCGAAGTCACTAGATGAGTGTCTACCAAAGCAGGCAAAGGGAAACAGCCATGTTGTCAGGCGTCCTTCACGACAGTCATTGAAGGATCTGGATGAATCTTCTTCTTTTCCTTTCAGCTTTTCCCTTTTCAGGGATCGCGACAGCGAATCAACCTCCTCCATCTAACCCTATTCTCTCACACCAGCTACCTTCATATCTTCTCTCACTACGTCCAGAAATCTTCTCTTCGGTCTTCCTCTAGACCTCCTGCCTGGCATCTCCCACTCCAGCATCCGTCTACCAATATAGTCCCTATCCTTCCTCTGTACATGACCGAACCATCTCAGTCTGGCTTCTCTGACCTTCTCTCCAAAACATCTAACATGAGCTGTCCCCCTGATGGACTCATTTCTGATCCTCTTCATCCTCGTAACTCCTAAAGAGAACCTCAACATCTTCATCTCTGCTACCTCCAGCTCTGCCTCCTGTCTTTTGTTCAGTGTCACTGTCTCCAAACCATACAGCATCGCTGGTCTCACCACCGTTTTTTAAACCTCTCCTTTCATTCTAGATGAAATTCTTCTATCACAAAGAACCCCTGAAACTTTTCTCCACCCATTCCAACCTGCTTGAAACCGTTTCTTAATCTCTTTTCCACACTCTCCGTTGCTCTGGACTGTTGACCCAAAGTACCTGAAATCCTCCAACTTCTTGATCTCAACTCCCTGCAGCCTCACCGTTCCACCCGGGTTCCTCTCATTCACACACATATATTCTGTCTTGCTGCGACTAACCTTCATTCCTCTCCTTTCTAGAGCAAACCTCCACCTCTCAAGATTTTCCTCAACCTGTTCCCTGCTCTCACTACAGATCACAATATCATCTGCAAACATCATGGTCCATGGAGATTCCTGTCGAACCTCATCTGTCAGCCTGTCCATCACCACTGCAAACAAGAAGGGGCTCAGAGCTGATCCCTGATGAAGTCCCACCGCCACCTTGAACTTCTCTGTTTCACCTACAGCACGCCTCCCCTGTGTCTCACAACCAGCATACATGCCCTGGACCAGTCTGACATGCTTCTCTGTTACTCCAGACTTCCTCATACAATACCAAAGTTCTTCGCTCAGCACCCTGTTGTATGCTTTTTCTA
>CAAKHD010001589.1:25743-37676 GCA_901007705.1 Fistularia tabacaria
CAGGCCCCCTGTATCTGGGCACCGCTGAATGGGGGCTCACACAACCACACACACACACACACACACACACACACACACACACACACACACACACACACACACACGCATGCAGCCACACACAAACAAGCACACACACGCTCCAGGAGTTACTCATTTGGAAACAGTCGCAGGAAACTGCAGATAAGATGTAACCGCTAATGTACAGTGTAATTTCCGAAAATGTCGCAAGACAGAGACAAAAGCGCTTGCCGTGTGTGTGTGTGTGTGTGTGTGTGTGTGTGTGTGTGTGTGTGTGTGTGTGTGTGTGTACTCTTTAATTATACTTGCCTTAATAACAGAGGAATTCACATTCCAGTTTCATGCAGACAGCATTGACAGCCAGAGAAGTGTGAGTGAAGATGGAATATTTTTGCAACGACATGATCAAATATAAAAGTTCAACTCCTCAAGTCTTAGAAGTAACAGTTCTTTTTGGGAGATTTTTCTTTCAGTGTTCTTTCAGTCATGTGGTCGTTGTTATTCAGACTGTTAATCCCTTGGTTTATGTGACTGTTACGGATTAGAGCTGCTTTTTGATCAGGCCTCTGATCTTGCAAATGAAGGTTTAAAAAGAAAAAAAGACTTTTGTTGAAAATGGCTGTCGTCAAAAGAGCACACAAATGTTACTCATTACTTCCTTCAACTATTTTCAGAAATGATTTTATAACTTTAAACAACTACCTCAAAGGACTGAGCAGACTAAAATAGGTCCTGAATGAAAAAACTGCCATTAAAATCAATCCATTCTCATTTTATTTCCTGTTTTCTCTACTACACAAACCTCTGGTACCTATCTAAAATAATCAGTCATTTTCCAACTCAATTCATTGATATTTTCTATTATAATCAAACGAAAATGAATAGTTTTCAACACAAATACTGGTCTGGGAGGTTAATTATAATGTAGCGAGCCGGGGTTTGCAGAGACAAACAGAGCCAAGGATGTATTGCTCATGGGATACTGCTCTTTAGAGGGCGGTTTAAATTCAACAAGCATGATAATAATCACGATTACTATTATTGTTACTCTCAAACAAACGAGTGTATTGTGGCGGACGCTAAAGGGTGTGGCCTCTCACCCAGGGACTGACGGCATAGAGGGGCGTGGTTACACGGGGGTACATGTACTGACGTTTCTGAATGTACGGGAGAAATTAGTTATTGTGTTGGCGTGTCCACACATTAAAGTTTGAACCACAGCTCCGTCATATTTCTTTGCCGACGCGCCACAGTATGTACATTTTTCTTTTAATTCAAATTGTCAAGGTTTACATACATTGACCAACTTCATAACATCAGAAAAACTAATGTTTGAGTCAAAGCAATTAATGGAATGAAACACCAATCAAACGCTTTATAACACACGTAACTCAACATTTAAAAATAAAAGACGAACTAAAAAGAAAAAGCTGGGGGGGTCCTCGTATTCAGTTTAGTGCTTCCCTTTCTGAGAATCTTGTTTTATTAGCTGGAATCAACCAGGAATATCGAACCAGTATTTGCCCAAAGAGAAACGACCTTCTCTTATATTTTCTTTGTGAGGGACTCTCTTCAATGCCGCACCGGTGGAACTAAACTTCAACCAACTGTGTGTTACAGGTTGTAGGCCTTCAAGCATTCACAGACTGAAACAACTACGAAGCAACGGATTAATTACATCTAAATCTCCATTGTTCTGGGCAATATTTAAAATATTCATCCAGTGTCTTGCTGATGTGTCCCAGACAAATGAGAAACAACACAATGTGCAAACACCAGAGTCATCTGTGGAGGTTGTTAGTCTTCCAGGTCTTTGTCCATTTTTGTCAAAATCTTCTTTTCGTAGCAATTGGACTTGATTTTCTTCCCCTGAAGATGTTTCAAGGACAAATAATCTAGTCAAGGTTAGTATAAAAATAAGTTTTTGACAAGAATTGACCAGTGTCATCTCTTTGTTTTAGCAGATGCTTGATGAAGAGGCTGAGAGGTCATTTTGTTGCAGTGTGCATAGCTCCCGCTCGGCGTCGCCAAATCCCCTTAATTTGAGGAGCATGCAGGATGAGCGCAACATCAGGGCATCATAAAAAGAGCAGATTGAAGGGAATGTGAGTGGTGCTTAACTTCCGGGATTAAAAAAACAGAGAGGAAGGGCTGTAAGCACAAGGGCACTTCGTTTTATCGCTTTACACCTCTCGACATCGATGTTTAATTATCAAAAAAATCTCCAGATATCCATGCCAAATGATTGTTCTGTACGCAGAGCATCAAACTGTGAGCGGTGTGACGCCATCCATCTGAGATGATGTACTTCCTGCCGGAAAAGATTCCAGCCACGGCGGAAACCGGTTCAGCTAGTCTGCCATGGTTGCCATTACGGCAGTACAAACTGGTCCAAGAGCCGGTTTGGAGCACACTTCTGTGTCACTACATTGAATAATGACCCGTGTGGTTGGGAAATGTCAGTTTCTGTATATGCTTAAAGTATGTTTTGGTTAGGAGCTAATAATAATAATAATAATAATAATATAGGCCCTGCGATTTACAGGCGACCGTTCCAGGATGTACTCCATCTCTCACCCAATGACAGCTAAAATAGGCTTCAGCCCAGTGTGCGACCCTCGGAGTAGGATCAGCAATAGATAATGGATGGGTGGATCGATGGATGGATAGATAATGACAATAATAATAATAATAAGAAGAAGAAAAATCACATATAAACCAACTAATCGTTTCAGCCACACAATCCAGGCAGAATTTAAATTCAGGGTTTTTGGGGGATGAAAAATATTAAAACAAGGATAAAGATAAAAAAAGCACAAATAAAAATAATAATAAAAATAAAATAAAATATTTTCTCCAGTTCTTTTTTGTTATTAATTATAGGGTGGAATTAATAAAAACCTGAATAAATCAGTGGGTCTAAAAACAAAACACTGAAAGACCCGACAGTTTAAAAAAGTGAACTCTGACATGGTGCCACCTGAGACACACACGCAGAGCCTCGAACCAACACGTTCCGGCAGAAACCCCGGGCCCCTCACGTGCCATTAGATGATGAAAACCCTCTTCGTTTTCCAAGTTAAAAGGCAGAAAAGGCAAAGGTATTCTTCTTCTGGAGAAAAAACCCAACTGTGCAAGTTCACGCATCAGAGTTGTGCTGGAATGAGCGACAGCACGGGCGGAAGACCCTCTCCTTTTTCGGGCCTTTGTCTCTTTGACCGTCTGCTTCCACCTAGAGCTCGTCCCTGTAGTTCACTGACAGCATCTCAGGCGGAGGCACCGCCCCTTTCAGAGTCTTGTGCGAGCCCCTCCAGTCGGTGCGCACCGAGTCGTCATCCCACAGGGTCGACGTTTCCGTGTCGCTCACCCACTGGGCATCCCCGGCGTAGTGACTCGGCTGGACCAGCAGGGGGCGCGTGCTGAAGGTTTGCAGGTTTCTATTGGGGAAATGGGACTTGTAGTCCTCGCTGCAGGGGAGGGGGGGGTTTGAGAGGACGAGGACAGAGGTGAACGGCTTTGCTCCTTTTCTAAATGACAGCGAACACGTGGAAATTTCATTTAGTCGCCGTTCTTTGTTTTACTGTAATATTCTGAACTCAGCTTGAAAGTGGTGAAGCTGAGCGTGACGGGGCAGCAGCTGGGGGGCCGTGAGCTGCGCCTTCGAGCATGCCGGATTAGGACGGCGGAGGTTAGAGGGAAAAGAGGGTGAGCGGAGACAGAGCAGGCTGGCTGGCTGCGAGTTAGTTTTCCAGCGGGGGGACGCTGCCAAGCCTCCTGCTCTGCAGAAGGTCCCTCATGTGCGTCTCATTTACTCCGCTAAATCAGCGCCGCGGTATGATTGGAAACACTGTTTAGCCCTTGTGTGAGCCACCCTTCATAATTGTCTTCTAAACTATTAGTTAGAACATTGTAAAATGTTATAACTTATCTTTGCAATCTTTGATGTTAACATATCAAGACCTGCAAATTCATGGTATAAATGTGTACATATGTGTACATATCTCTTCCTACTGGGGTAGAAGGACACTAAACGATTAATAGAAGGAGTAAAATAATACACAACGAGGTTTCAGTGCTCCAACATATGTGGCCAATGAGGACATAAAAAATTATCAGATGGACATACTTGGGATGTTTGTTATACATGATGGGTAGGAACTCGTCGACAGGCAGCATCTTGGACAGAGGCTCAGCATTGAGCAGCTTCTGGGCCCCCTGCAGGGAGACGGCGTAGGACAGGGTCCAGTAGGAGTAATCTGCCGTCACCAAGTTGCGAATGTTCTCCACCTGCTCCTCCTTCCCCGGGTTCACCTGCTTCCTGCCCAGGTATCTGCAAAAGCCCAGAAAAACAGTTTCCCATATATATAAAAAGGCTCAACGCCAGTTGTGGCTTCATTACGCCTGGCACAAGTACACAGAGGAAAACTATTTGTCTAATTTATGGACAAAACTTGAGGCGAGGAGGGGGCTGGACCTTGAGTACAAGGAAATACTACTTCATTTCATGCATACATAAATATGCATTTACTTTTTCTTCTATTACGGCTGCAAAAGGAATGCGAATACGACAAGTCCTACATGAGGTCCCAGTCCAGCTCAGCCTGCTCCACCTCCTCCATCAGCCTGAGGACCCGCCGTTTGAAGTTGGCCTGGAAACGCACGTCGTCCTCAAAGACTAGAGCCTTATCCAGCTGCATGTCCACCATCTGCGAGAAAAAAAAACAGCATTCTTATGCACTGAAACACAACACTGAGAGGATTTGATTCCGACTTCTGGTTTTAATTCCCACCGGTTGCTCGTTGTCCTGGCAACAATGCGCATGCAAAATACAAAAAAATCCCATAACTATTTTTGCTAAGCAGTCCATGAAGCGTTAATTTGCAAAACTGGATAAAAGCCTCGCTGAAAATAAACAACACGGACTGGAAATACCACAGAAGTGGCTCAGAAGTGGGTATTTCATTGCTTTCGAGAGCAAGTTCAAGGACCCATGCAGGTTTCATTCACACATACGCCATCTCACCTCCTTCCAGATGAAGTAGTGGCTGAGGAAGCAGCCCACCTCTCCTTTGGTCAGGGTGCGCCCGGAGAACGGGTCATAGTAGCCCGGGAGAAGGTCCACGCCCAGAATTTTGATGTCGCTACTGTTCAACGCGCTGCCGAGATCAGATCAATCGATCAGTCAATCCATGCCGATCAAAAATCCACAATTCAATCATGGATAGAAGTCTCTACCCCTTTCTTAAACTCTGCTAGGCGAATTAGCTTGTTTGAGATAATCGAACACAATTTTATATATCAAGATAAATCACTGTGATAGTATTTGAGTGTCAAGTTAAAAAACGGGGGGAATGATGGCGTAGTACGTGGTACCTACTTGCCATCCACGGCGTCCACTACCTTGACATCGATCTCCAGCTCGTTCAAAGAGAATAACATTCTGTCTCTGCGGTCGGGGCGTCGTCGCAGGTTAATGAGGTAAATCTAAGGGGTTCGAAGGGGAAACGGCTTTACAGGATTTCCAAAGGAGAAGACACGTGGTGATGAAATCGTTGATTGAAAATAAGTGGATTCGGTGGACAGTGTATCAATGGAGGGGAGTCTCACCTCATCAAAGCCCATGAGGTCTCTCTGTTTGGGAAAAACGTGGACGTAGCGGGAGGGGTGCATGGGAGGGCCGTCAACTGCGAGGAAAAGTGAATAAGAATCCGCATTCGTCATTGGGTAAAAACAGAGAAAACAGGCCGAGACATCGATGCCGTTCTCACTCATAGACTCCAGATGGACGTGCACAAAGTTCAGACGGTCGTCCTCCAAGGTGTGGTGAGGTTTGGCTGGCATGTTCAGGTAACCGTAGCGCTCCTTGTTACATAGGTACATCTGGATTGCTGCAATAGTCCACAACAGTCAAGTTACCATTTTGGTAAAACCACGTAACATGGTGTCTTTGGAGGTTCTCAGTCATCCAGGTCATGGTGAATTGTTGTTAAGTTTGTGTTCAAATCTAGGTAATCCCACAAAAGTTGCTCTTTTGTCCCTAGCGAATGACACTCCATTAGCATAACAACCCCCTTAGGCCTAGTTTCGGACCATCAACTCTTACATTTACATAACAAGCCACCATGACCTAGAGTGGCCCAAAACCTTGGCAGTGATATTCAGAAACTCTCCACAGGCCATTAGAACTGAAGAAGCCACTCGGATGTGGGGTGAAACATCTTCAAGTGAAGAAATTCAAGTCCATTTGGCACGACAAGAATTCACATAACATAGACATTAAAATGAGTCACTTGTGTAATAAGCAATTTGCAACCATTCATTAACAGTTAACTTCTGACTCTAAGAATCATTTAAGAACAACATTTACAACTAATAAGAATACATCTATTATTATCATCAACATTGTTAGTATTATTCTTATAACCTCATAAATGCAATGCTTTAAAAAAACAGCTATCACAGATTCATATGTGTGATAATATGGAAACCAAACAAACACAGTAGAAGTCCAGAAGTAACTCCAGAAGTTACTCCCAATTAATAACATGAACAGCAACTTCATAGAGGGTTCAATATTGTTCACGATAAGTTGATAACTAAATGAATAGATAGACATTTTAGCCACTAATTAACCCTTAGGTAGTGCTTATTTGACTTAAAATGACTTTATTCTTATGTTACCATCACGTACATGCAGCACGGCAGGAGAAGGCAAACACGATGATGTCGTCATAGGGCCAGGAGTACTCTTGGTGAGGAGGGTAGAAGGCCAGTTTCTTCATCCCCTCCTTCCTCAAGTCAAGCAGCAGGGTGGAGTGGACCATGGGCACAGGGAAGCAGCCCAGGCGCTGGCGGTAGCGGGTGGGAAAATACTCCGCTGTACGGCGGTAATATCCCTGGGTGGGACATATGAGGACGAACACGAATTTGATGGCGATGTGTGGGAAATATAAAATATTAAAAAAAAAAAATGCTTGAAAAAAATTCATTGTGGAAGAGATGACCATCACTTTGATGCTGAATTCAAGACGATGTTTATTTATTCCTATGATGTGTCTTTGAGAAACCTTCCAGGAAGTGCTAGGTAGGCTAACCGCTTTGACTGCTGCCAAAAGTTGTTATTTGTTTTAGGAATATAAAAGCTTTTATTGTATCATTTCAGCTATTTGCATGTAACTGTTAGCACTGCTGTTATTACGAGTAAAAGATAATTTATGCCTGTCCCTCTCAACCCCACATCACAGTTTTGCTTCCTATCTTCTGTCCTTCTCTCTCGCTCCCTCTCTTTCTACCCAAACTGGTCGAGGCAGAAACCGTGCGTTTCTGTTAATCGTCTTAAAGGCTGTAGTCCAGACCACATCTGCACGGAAAGTACCATCAGATGACTGTGTTGCTATTTGTCGGCATATAAATAAAATCAAATGATTGGGTTTTTTTCTTCCGCGGATGTTTGTTCCAGGAGACGATGGAACCCAGCTCTCACCTGCGGAGTGATGCCGCACCAGTAGTTGGAGTACGCCCCCTGCGAGTCCAGCATGGGCGCAATCACGGATTTGTTCTCGGCTATCAGGAGGTTGAGCGCGTCAGGGTTGCTGAGGATGTTGTCTGTGTCGGCATACTGGGATACAGCGGGAAGGAAAAAAGAGAGAGTCAACAAAAGACTTTTTGCCAATGCGAGTTTTGGAAAATCTGAGCACATTTCAAGAGACGAGCGGCGGATAAATCATGGGGACGCTGCTCCCTACCAGGATGTAGTCGGCCCAGCGCTTCCTGGCGAAGTTGAGCGCGGCCTGCTTCAGCTTCATGACGTACTCGTACCTGCTGTTGGGCCAGTGTTTGGGACCCAGCTCTCCCGCGTAGGAGCTATGGCGGACACGCATACAGACACACACAGAGACACACACACACATCGCAGAGATGCCTGTGACTTTCAAACACTCGCCGAGGTCATTTACGATCAAGGTCGAAATATGCAAAGGTCTGGTCCATGCTGAAAACATTCCCATTCCACATTTGACCTGTAAATACTGAATGAAAACACCAGTATGGATGTTGTGAGACCTAAAGAGCTCCCAGCCTGAGATGTGGAAGATCAGGCTGTGACTAAGGGCAACCACTGGGCTTCAGCGGGACGGCTGGCGGCTATTGGCATGAAGGAACCTGGAGATGTTCCACTTTCTAATGATGTCACCAGTGGGAGGAATGTACCAATGAAAACAAGGGCGTGAGATCGAACTCTAATGGACCCCAGGAGTTAAAGGGGGTGGAGAATGGGGTGTTGTATTAGATAATACCAGTTTAATAACACCGTTATTACCAATTCATGCATACATGAATATTGACATTATGACATTTCGGTGTTGAGAGGATAGCGGTTAGCACTTCTGCCTCACAGCAATAAGGTGCACGGTTTGATTCCAACAATGGGCCTTTCTGTGTAGAGTCTACATGATCTCCCGGCGCCAGCATGGCTCTCCGGCTTCCTGAGCGAATGGTTGCAAAGTTCCATATGACATGTGAACGAGGGGGTGAATGGTCGTATTTCTATATAACATGTGAATGACACGTGAATGACATGTGAATTAGTGAGTGAGGGGTTGCGTGCCTCTATATGTAGCCCTGCGATCGGACTGACGACCGATCCAGGGTTAAACCCCGCCTCCCGGCCAATGACAGCTCGGATAGACCCCAGCACCCCTGCCATCCCCGACCGGGATAGTTTATGAATGAATGAACCTTAAATATCAGTTAAATATCAAGCTAATCTGCTGTGTCTTGATATGATAGACCGATTCAACGACTCCAAATTCATTAGCAGTTCATGTGTTGTATTTTTGCACATCGCTGAACCTGAGAACCAGTGATTTACTTCCGTTTTCATGTGTTTATTGAATACAACAGGAAGTGCAAAAGGCACTGCACAGCTTTAAGGCTCTGCTGGACCTTTAGGGGTTTGGGCACCGGTCGGACTTACATAGGTTGCTCCATCGGCCTCCACTCGACATAATGGTAGTATTTCTGCACGACCGTGAGCCACTCTTTCAGCATGGCGGTGGTGTTGTCCGAGTTGTGGTCCGTGGCGACCCTGAGGAGGGGAGGATACGATGATACTACAGGATTTTTCATGGCGGGTTCAAGAGACACATGATTGTACCGTCCTGGATCCTATAAACAACTATACTAATTTACACGATACGCAACGTTAATACCTACAAAAGTGCTGAAGTTAAAAAACTGGAAAAGAAACAGGAAGTCAGATTTCTAGGTGGAATGATGTTTGAAATGTTTGCATAACTCATCATGAAGGACCAGCAGCATAAATATCCACTTCTTACTTCCAAAGCCCAAGTTTGGGAATCCAACCACCGGTGTGTGCAGTCTTGTGTTAGTGTGTGTGTGTGTGTGTGTGTGTGTGTGTGTGTGTGTGTGTGTGTGTGTGTGTGTGCGCACATAAAATGATGCTCCTGTCCGCCAGAAATTCCAGAAAACCAACTCATCCACAAGACCACAAGCTTGCACTGCCAGCTGCAGTTTCACTCAAGAAGTTATTACATCTGCATTGAGAGGTTATTACAGTTCTCTCACTTTAATTAAAAAAAGATGACGATCATTGTCTAACGTGATTATTAACTACGGATATTTTCTTTTTTTTTTTATAAACCACGCGTTATTAGAGATTTATGACGCTGTAAAACCGCGGTATTTTTGACAGGATTCGGTCCCATTCATATTTTCCAGGATCGCAGTGCGTGTCGCACTCACGTGCACACATTCCTGTGTCAAATAACGAGTGGAGAAATTTTGCGTGTACGTGTGCGCCTTGCAGCATCCTTTCCAAAATAGCGTCATTGAAAGCATCGCCGAGCGATGCGTTCAGGTACCGGCTCGGAAATCAGACACACTCCACAGAAGGAATGGAACGCAGATCCGTAGAGGAGCGAGGAATGGGTTTGGGGGTTGGGCGGGCGGCTTTCACGAACTTAAATGCCGTTGACCTTTCGAAGGACCGCGAAGGAGGGAGAACCGAGATAAAGACGCAAAAACAACGACAACAACCCACCAGACGGAGATGCGGTCCTTCGGGTAGCTGAGCCTCTCCAGGGCGCCGAGGTAGTAGGGCAGGGAGTGCGCCGCGTTCCGGGCTATGACCGCGACCACCACCGTGGGCGGCTGCATTTTCGACTCCTCCGGGTACCTTTCCTCCGAAAAGTACGACCCCGACGGGGAAACGAAAGCCCCCAGGAGCAGAAAGTGGAGCAACATGGTGGGGGCTGGAGGACCACCGGGCTCCGGTAGCGCAGCTGTACGCGTCAGCAATCCAAGAAAAGAAAAAAAAAAAAAAAGGACTTCCCCAATGTCTTCAACCGCCCTCTTGAGACAAAGTGCTTTCCTACCTTCTTTCCCACTGACTTCTAAGAAAAGAAAGAAAAAAAATGGGAGACGTGGATTATAACTTCCGCTTCTGTGCATGGGAAGTTCGAAAACTCCCTTGTTCTGCAGATTTGGGAGGCGTGATTTTTGGGCCACGCAGGCCGTGCTAAATCTCCCCGGGGTTCCACGATGACACAAACTGGAAGACATTTCCACACATTTCCAGCGTTTCCATCCAACACGCTTTATATCAAACCGGGATGTTTACGGATGTTCATCATTCGCACAAATCCTTTCACCTCTTTGCTCAGCAGGCTTCAAAAACAAAAATAAAGGAATACAGAATTATAAATATATTAAGGCGTGTGAGCAGAAAATGTTGAAGATGAAATAATGTGTCAAATATAACAACAACAACAATGCTAATAATAATAATAAACAATAATAAAGAAAACGGTATTGCTTCAGTTGCATAACAACAACAATAATAATAATGATAATAATAATAATAATAATAATGATAATAATAATAATAATAAAGATAACAATAATTGTAGTCGTAGTAACAATACTAATACTACTACTAATACATCTACTACTTTTATTAATAATAATAATGATATTATACAAAAGATGCACTGATGAATGTGGTCTGTAAACGTAGTTCTGCTAACTGGCCAGAAGAGGAAGCAATTGAACAAAGAACGCGTGTGACGCCGTGAGCGCCCGGAAGACACTGTCACTGTAAACATAAATAATCCGGTTTTAAAGGGGGGGGAGGGAGGGCGGAGATGACGTAGGTCACCGGGAAGCAGGTGTGCTTGTAAAGAAAAGAGCAAGATAATAATGATAACAAAAAAAATAATAATCTGTGTCGGATGTACTGGAACACACTGATGGTGTGAATCCAGATCTCCAATGTGGCTCTCTTGCCATCTCAGCATCATCAGGTGTCTCCATCGTGAGTTCCCATGTTCTTTAATCAATTGATTTTTTTTACATGTGTCTCTCATTCATATGATAGTAATGTATTTTTTTTTCTCATTTTACAAGCAGTGTTTTGCAGAACTATTTCACCGATTCCCACGGAACTCATTATCACTTCAAGTGTTCTCTCGGGTATTTTATATTGGCTCAGTAAAGTACTCCATTACATCCAGAGGTTAAGATTGATTCCAAAATGCATTACTTTTTTTAGACCGCAAACTGTTAATTACAGCTTAGTAGAGCCTGGATAAAAAAACAAATACATCTAACCTCCCCCACCTCCAAATAAAAAAGTAACATGATGTTATATTGCTTCTAATAAGCAATAAATGGATTTTGCAGGCCTGTCGCACATTGCCATGACGATGATATCATCTCCAGGGATATCATGTATTGTGATTTGCGTGACGTCTGAGGATTTAATTAAACCACCGGATTCTGAATAAAGAAGTGAAGGCTTCTGTTTGGTGAGGCCTTTAGCAGTAAATCATTGTGTGTGTGTGTGTGTGTGTGGGGGGGGGGGGGGGGGCGATTATTTCCGGGCTTAACAAACACC
>CAAKHD010001590.1:1504-13942 GCA_901007705.1 Fistularia tabacaria
TTATTATTATTTTTGTTTGTTTTGTTCTGCCATGTGATTTCTTTCAAACTTTCTGAGACCCGAGAAGATGCCCTGTCTTTAGCTAGAGAAGCTTTATTGGATAAAATTGAAAAAAAAAAAAAAAAAAAAAGGTAAAAAAAATGTGACGCTCTATTTTTGTTTGTTTTATGGCATAACAAGATTTTTTCATTTGAAATTGTTTTGTAAAATAGTTTCTGTATGAATGTATTTTTTATTGGAAAAATCGATAAAAAAGACTTTATTGGATCTCCATGTGTTTCTTTTTTTTTTCGCTTTCTTTGCGCTGCGGTTCTCCCAGGACCGACCGGTCAAACAGGAAGTCTTTGTTTAATGGATGCCGATTCCCAGAGGAGAAATGCTGTTATCCCTGTAGAGGTCAAAGGTCGAGGGAGCTCCATAGTCGGGAGGATTCAGTCATTTCAGTGGGCTGATGTCAGATAACGTCTATAACACACACGTTTTTATTCAAACTGTGTCTCTTTGGCTCATTTTATGCCATATATTCTCGACAACGAGGGGGGAAACAAAATAAACCAACCCTTAGTTATTTGTTCCGAATCAAAAAAAAAGGAAGATACTCGTCAAAAAGAAAAAAAATAGGGATCTTAAATTATATCCCTTCATTAAATTTTTCTGGTAGCAAATTATTCACAGATTTGATTCAATGAAAATGTGAATAAAAAACAAAACAAGCAGTGGTATTTAGTTTTTGCAATTTGCCTGTGAAATCAGTTTTGTTTCCCGTCTTACATTGGTTTAATTCCCTCTCTTGTAATGGAGATCGATCACAAATGGCCTCGATATTCTTAGCGTGTTGCGTCTTCGCCCTTGAAATGCGACCAAATTGAGAACGTATCCTCGTAACCTGATGAACTACAGACCCTCAGGAAATGATATCTTATTTATTTAATCCTAATAATGTAAGGGTATTTCTTCACCTCCATTCAAGAGGAGAGACGGGCAATAATGAGTGAAAAATAAATATAGATTTTTTTTTCACATGTATATTAGCTTTTATGTACCTAGATTTTTAAGCATTATTACCATATTACATTCTCAAACTCACCCTGTCCAGCTTGACTTTATGCAGTGAAATTATTACGACAAGATAAGATAAGATAAGATATGTATATAAATAACTGTACAGATCCACAGATTTGACAATACAGATATTTAGAACACGAAGCGTGAAAGTGTCATTTTAGCCGATTGTAGACGTACGTGGAAAGTGATACGGCCAAGGACAATGCAAACCGGGACACGCAAAACTATTCATTCAGAAGAAATAAGAAAACTCAAAAACAAGGTTACCAAAGGGTGCAGCGTGAAGGAGACTGTTCCCTGACCCTCCCCCTCCCAGCGCATATGGCTACGATTTCTAACTGCGGGGTTACGTCCAGCAGAAAATGCCGTCAAAGGCGTGGATGATATAATCCCCGGAGCTGCAGCGCTGTCACCAAAAAGAAAGGGACTAATTACTCAATGCAAACCCCACAATCCCGCCGCTGGTTGATTAAATTCAGTAAACTTTTCTCATAAAATCCCCTCGCTCTTCGTGTCTGTCAGTGACGGGCCGCTGACCAGAAGTGGCGGATCAAAAGTTTTATCCCCTTTAAATCAGGAATCCCCCTTATTAGGGCTCATTAGTGTGCGCGTGGGTGTTTTCTCCAGAAGGAGTAAAAAGTTACTTTCATCATTCCGGCGGAGGATTAACCCGCGTTCGGGTCCCTCGTGGGAGTTTCCGGCGGCGAGGACGGCGAATCAAAACAACGGCGTGGTTGGAGGATGCGGCCGTAAAGGAAAATGTCGCTCGGGGAGGCTCGCGGAAGGGGCCTCGTCTCGCTGCGGAAACGCTGAGCGTAGAAAATCGTGGGATAATTTTACAACGAGAACAATGCAGAGTCTCCTGAGATGGGCCGTCTTTTTTTTTATCGGACCCCCAAAAAAAGGCCATGAAAAACAAAGAATTACCATTAAACCAATGAGAGAGTTTCAATCAATTAGAATAGACAATAAACGAATGAATGCTTTTCCATTTCATCGCGTCCCACACCTACTTATTCTCGTTTGTGCGGCACTTTGACAAATAGCACTTTCTAAATAAATGTGCTATTATTAGCAAGGAGGAGGAACTGTAGACTTTCATCATGCAGTTTATTACAGCCTCCTCTCCAAATAACACATGGTAATAACCCTAATTTATCTTCAATTTGTCACCAGTGACAATGAGTTATTTTAATGAAAATCCTGTTAGTGACAAAAAGGAAAGTGCTAATATGTTGTTGTTATTTTTTATTTAGATTGTTTATTTGAATATTTTGTGTGAAAGACCCACTGCCTACATGGGAGTGGTGGAGCATTTTTATTGATTTTTTTATTTATTTTTTGTTCATATTATTGTTTTTTTTTTTGGGGGGGGGAGGTTACAGCACTAAAGGGATGGAAATTATCCTCAAATCACCCACAAACTGGAAATGGTGTGTGTTTGCGAGCAAAGCCGTCGAGCTCGCCATCGGAAAACAACGACGTAAGCCGGTTGGCGGCGCGCACAGAGCGAGCGCGGCGGGGGCAATCTGTTCCTCCCTGCCTCCGCCAAGACTTTTTCATCTTACTCTCAAAGAATTGTATGCAAATTGACTTGTGCCACAAACAAATCCGCCGATAAGAGCTCCGCACGCTGCACCAGTAAATAGCCCCTTCCCGACTGCCGCGAGGTTTACCCAGCCCGTCGTCCTCCGCGCGCTAAAGCCTCGAAGTAATGGGGGGGGATTCTGGAGAGGCTGTCACGATATTGGTATTCCGTTCAAAGCTGCCCATTTGAGCGACGCATGAAGAGCAGGTGGATGGGACGGCACCGCCGGCGGCGCCGAGCGCGACTTGGACCGGAGAAGAGTCGGATGGCACCGGTTATTTAACGTCTAAAAGCTGGACGCAAGAAGGCGCGGGGGCGGCTGCAATTTCAGTTTTAATTTTTCGTTATCTTTTTCATTCTAACCACGGCATGAGTAACTGGGCCGCTTGACTAGCATTACACAACTCGCTGTAACATGGCTGGTCACTTTTGAATGTATACTTTATTAATCCCTCGTGGGGAAATTCGTTCTGTGCATTGAACCCTGCATGGATGGAACCATGAGTTTCATCCATGAAGGGTGCGTCATGGGTTGCATCACATTCACCGCCTGCCAGCGCCAGGGGAGGAGTTAGGGTTCAGTGTCTTGCTCAGCAACACTTGGACGGACAAGGAGGAGCGGGGAACCGAACCCGGTGGAAGACGATGGCTCGACCTCCTGCGCCACGCCGCCCTACCAGTCGCAACCCGTGGACTGACCCGTTAACCGACCGACCGGAGCCGGATTCCTCGTACGCCTGAAAATAGTTGGTCGATAAAAAACTGATCATGTGACTTGTCCGTCCCGTGATTTCCAGGCGGGCTCTCTTTGGGTCCCCTGACGTCCAGCATTTATTTATTTTTTGCATCACATGACAAAAAAAAAAATTGGTTTCACCCCCATGGCCGGAGGGTGACGAGCGTCCAGAGCTGGAATCCCCTCCGCTCAGCTGCGCCCGACCGTCCCATTCTGGTTTTTCGGCATCGCGACGTAATTAATGGCGGGTTCTCCGCTTGCTGCCGCGCGATTCGGTATTCACAACCCCGTTCTCCGCCTTTGACAAAGTAAAACCGAGGTCACATCTGACACCGTGATCCGCGGGAATTTTCGGCGCTCGCGTAAAATGTTTTGAAAAACTGCGAAAAAGCCGAGTGCGACCGTGACCTCGAGCCGACGGGAGGTCCGTAATTCAATTACATCTCGCCCCGAGCTTACGGCCGAGTTCCTGCCATGCGGCTTACCGAGAACTCAACCTGTTGTAATTTGACTCCGCGTGAGTCAGATCTTTTTTTCCGAACCTTCACGGCTCAGCAGATCATTAGTTCTGCGTCGACCGAAACCGAGCCGATTTGCGTCACACCGAATGTACTCGTTTTTGTCCGAATAAACGCGCTGTGGCAGAGAATGAACACTTGGAAAATATCGATTCAAAAAACAAACAAAAAAAAGGGAAAAGAAAAAGATGACAGCTATAAAAATTTCAACATTTTGGCTCCATCCTCAAAAACACCCCGGAGAAATCATCTCGTGTACTCTGACTGCGACCCCTTGGGGTTTCCACGCCAACACATTGGTAATGTGTGCAACAGTGCTGCCTACAGGAAAGAGGAAATGACACCTTTTACACTTTAATGCATTTCCTCTAGTCTTTTGGGCTCGAACCAGGCTCTGCTAAAAAGTCAAACTTATTCTCTCTCCTGGTTATCCTGCATTCGGGGTCGGCCGGTTGTCGTCGGGCGGGCGGGCGGCGGGGTTCACCCTGGATCTGTTGGGATCCGCAGGAGTGAAATCCAGCAGGTGGGAGTCATCGGGCTGAGAATAAGACCTAACCTCACGCCCTTCCTTCACTCTCGCAAGGTTCTATGTCTTGCCCCTTCCTCACAAGGTTCTAGGTGTTGACCCTTCCTCGCAAGGATGTACGTCTCACCCCTTCCCTACAAGGTTCCAGGTCCCGCCCCTTCCTCAGAGTTCCTCACTCCTGCGTCCAGAGACAACCCGGACCCAGCACGGCCCTCACAACTTCAATAAATTCCTTGAATACGTTATCTCCTGGGAGTGTCCTTGCATTTGGGTCAGATCTCTGCACATATCATGACAGGATCCATCACAGAGACACTTATACAACCCTTTGCTCATTCACTTCTGGGCAGTCTGCACTCAAACCGGGGACCTTCTCGCTGCGCCGCCGTGTCGAGTGTCTTTATTTTTTTTGTACCCGCGGAGGGTGCCACGTCTAAAAATCTCATCAGAAATGTGCTCAGCCTGACATTCGTTGAACCAACTGAAAGTGGAAAAACAACAATAGCTGAACCAACGAGGAAAAAAGCAGAACCCACAAATGCGTTTAATTACATCGCCGGCTGCCAAAGTCGTGAGACGGCACAAAGCGTACGAGATTACGCACTCGGAGACCTCCCTAATACCAGATAACTGCGACCGGCTTATTACCGCATTTCGTTATTACACATGAAATAACACGATTCTGACACAAAGCCAAGGTGAAGAAAGATCACATCCAAGATGAGGAACAGCTTCTAGCGTCTCGAGTATTTGTCCACCCCCCCCAGCGCTGCTGGTTAGGGATGATCTCATCCCCGCGACCGACGAACATCTGCACCTCCAGCAGTCTTGTGTGACGATGAGGTCGTGAGCAGCTGGTGTTACGCCGACTAAGGGAGTCATGGCGACGACGCCTACATGCGCACTTGCGCACACCAACCGTGGGAGCGACGCACCGACCTCCGCAGCTGAAACGTAACCTCTTGCCAGACAGAGATGGCATCATCTTCAAATGCTCCTTGATATTGCCCGATTCCTTTGGTGGTCACTTTCTTCTTGGGTTAGCTCCGTTGGGTTTTAGCATGTACTTACTTAAAAAAAAAAACAAAATTGCAAATATTTATACGATTGTCAGCAGCTATGAAACACTAAGGGGCGTGGCCTGGGGCTGGGGGCGTGGTTTCCGATTTCTCGCAATTTACGTCGGGGGCGTTGTGGTCCACCTCTCTCCCGCGCCTGCAGAACTCATGTGGGCTCAGTTTGCGCGACATGGTGCTCACCGTCGCCTCTTCAACCCCCGTACGATGGACTGTTCCAGGTTCTTGAGACAAGTGTTAAATGTTTTTATAATGATACTACCATCGCCTACTACCCCTTCTGGCGCTTAGGTCACCCACAAGAGTTCTCCAAGCAAGGGTGCGAGTCACGTTGGATCGGCTCAAACTGGCACATAGGGGGGCTTGGGAAGATGTGTTCCCTTTCCAGGATCCCCGTCGAGGTCGCCCTCCTTCCGGGACCCCAGCGGTGCCTCCACTGGTCCGATGTCTGGTGCCTCCTGCTGCTTCGACCCGCTTCTCGAGCCTCCCTTGAGGAACTAGTTTGTTTTTGCGGAGTCCCCTCTGGCTGTTCGGGCGGACACTAAGAGACTAGGGGCCGGGGGAGCGGTTTACGGTTTCTTACAATTCAGGTCGGAGGCATAATGGTTCCACGGAGGTTCATTGTCAGTGTGGTTTCGGTCTGCAAGGAATAAAGTTTGAACCTGTCCACAGCTCCGCCATCTTTCCTGGTCGCAGCACAACATGTAGTGTTGTACAGCTGCTGTACAACAAGAGCCGCAGCAGGTTATAGTTGATCGTCATTCTTGAGTTGCACCCAATGCTCCGGCTTTCTGTGCTAAATCGGCTGAAGTGGGTCAAAAGACTCGCGCGGCTGTCGGCTAAGTTACCGTCGTTTCTTTAGAATTGTGCCAAGAGCCGAGTGGTATTTGCTATTTAGTATTTATTCCAACAACATTTACCAATTAAGGTCGTCACAGGTAGGATCTATAGGATTGATCGGAACGTCATCGGAGAGACTGGATGTGGAACGGGGGGCGACTCGGTGATTAGGTTCACACTTTTTTTTTTTTTTTTGCTGTTCTCGTCAAGACAAAGCCACCAGACAATCGCGAAAAACCGGTCCTCCCCCGCTTCAATAACGCAAGTTGAAAAAGGCAGGAATTTAATTTAAGGAGGAATTTGGACACGCAATTAAGCACTTCAATGTAAACTCGAGAGAGCGACTTCTGCTGCTGAACGGCGTAAACGCTGACGTGGCGATTTGCATTTGTCTCAACACAAAGTCCAATTTGAGCACAGCTTGAGTTTTTACACCTTAAGCAGGGCCTCCTATTTTTTTCTTTCTTTCTTTCTTTTTTTTTTTTTTTTAATTGGACTACATGTAAAGGTACCGGGTCTTCGGAGAGGTATCCATATTCACACCCTCAGCAACGTTATCGAGAACATTCAAGGTCGAGCAGGAGAGCGTGATCTTCCCCAGAGCAACATTTCACCACATGCACATATGTAGCTGCACACTCCTCCCCCTCTTCTGAGCTCATATGTCCCCGTGGGCCTGGGGGCGGGAGGGCTGTGGGTGTGGGTTGCTTGTTAAACCAGAAGGAAAGTGGAGGTCAGCGACCCCACATTGGGGACGGTAGTCCGTCATGTCACTGTCACCTGGAACCTCTTTCGGTAGGGTGTCATTCGTAAAGAAAAGAAAAAAAAAAGACGCCCGGTCGGGTCGGACTGGTTTTACGCATCTTCTAATATGGCAGATTGAAAATTTGTTGGTCTCTGGTGCTTTGTAACAATTCCATGGAGGCCTTTAGAGTCATTTGGTGCGGTACTTCTCATCTCCATGAAGTGCCGGCAAATATTTGTTGTCGTTCCTGCTATCGGATGACTGTTTTCAAATATGCAATGAACACAAGCTGTTTTTTCTTTTTTTTTTTTTCTTTTTTCTCTAAAAGCAAACAGAATCGGTGTCATTGTTTGCCGCACAAGCTGTCAGCGCTCGCCTTCACGAAAGTGTCATCTGGATACCACAATAACGCATTTTTTTTCATGGAACCCATTGTTTGTCCCACACAGATGCACTTTGTGCTCCCGTTAAGGCGTTATGACTTGGCAAGCGCTCGGGCTACCACTGGACGCTATGAATAATAGTGTTTTTTAAAGGTTCATTTTTAGACCAAAAATGTGACCATGTGACTTTCTGAACCCGACCAAAAATATGATGATGAATAAATAACTCGGCATTTCAGAGCACTGAAAATGGGGATAATGTTATTTCCAAAATTAGAAAATTGGTCAAAGTCAGTTCGAAATTGTCTGAGTGTCCAAAAACCCTGAAGAATTACAGAAAATGAGTGACTACATTATATATTATTATTTCTTTCACCGAAGCATAGTTTCCAGACAGATACGAACGGACAGATTCTTGAAATTGAGTACGACCAAAAACAAAACTCCAATTTTGGTTTTACCAAATCACATCATAATACAGTTTTAAGTAATGACTTCCGTGTACGTTACTCATGGAAATTTTTAACACTGTATGTTTTCCATGTGTGACACCACAAAAAAAAGCGTTGAGGTTTATTTGAGTGAATTAGCTGATCCCTTATGTGCACACTGTCAGATGTAAGTGCCGCATGGGCACACACATTGCACGGCAGATGCTGAAAATGGATGTTGATCGGCTGCGATCAATCATGGAAAACATTCTAGCGTTTAGCAAAATGTTCCTGTTACCAATCAGTCGTCTCTATCAGACAAAATATGATAATTAGCCCGATTTGTTCTCCATATTTATGCTACTTCCTGGCTCTGTCTGCACGAAAAACGTTGGCGCGATCCGATAACGTGATGCCTCGAATTAAAGTTGTGTGCAAACTATGCAACCATAATCTGATGCCACTGGGAAAAAATCCAGCCAGAGAGAGTCCAGATGTCCCTTCGAACGCCATCCAAACACACTGGACTCATACTTTAAACCACCAGCTCGCTTTCAGCAACAAGAGGCCCGCGGCAAAGTGACCACTCTGCGAATGCCTGAGCCAATCAGGCCGGTTCCTGCCAGAACCCTGGAACCAAAAGGGAACGGTATTCTCGCAGCAATGTGCAGAAGCAGATACCGAAGGGGTTTGTCCCCGGGGAATCACCGAAAGTTGTATCACCTGACTTTGGGTGACAGGACCATTTGTCACGACCTATACTCCTTTCAGGAACAAGCCACAGACGTCGAGGCGCTGAGACGTTGAGAACATGAAACACGCTGACGGTGAGTCTGATGCCCTCTGAAGGCAACCAGATCAAATCTCAAAGGTCTTCTTCTTCTTCTTCTTCTCTCTGCCTCCAAACACGCCTTCTTCCACCCTCTAGTAGCCCAATTTTCCGCTGGTACCCTGGAGGTTATCGGCACCAATGACGGTCGTTGTTAACTCCGGTCCTCAACACGTACAGTCGTCTCAGTCAGTTAGCTTTGCATTTTATACATTTATATATATATGTATGCATGTATATATACATATGTGTATGTATGTATGTGTGTGTGTGTGTGTGTGTATATATATATATATATATATATATATATATATATATATATATATATATATATATATATATATATATATGTGTGTATATGTATATACAGTTATTTATTTTGACCTATATTTTATGTATATTTACCCTTGTTCTTGTTGTTCTTTACGATGTGATGCTGCTACCCTGTGCTCCAATTGCCCCTCGGGGACAAATAAAGTTTTTTTTTTCTGATTTTGATTCTGATATTTGGTTTTGCCACGTTTACACCGGATACACGCTTCATGATGAATTCCTGTCGAGGCAAATGCACTTGAATTTCTTCTCTGGAAGACGTTTCATCCCAGAGGCTTCTTCAGTTCCAATGACCTGTGGGGAGTTTCCAAATCGAACTGCCAGGGTTTGGGGGCAGGTTGATGGGCAGAAACACGGTCTCAGGGGGTCTCAGCTGCTAATAGGGGTGTCTTCTTTTGGGACAAAGGAGCAACTTTTGGTGATTTACCTCGATTGGAATGTAACAAATGAGTAAAACCTGTTGGATCACATGGACTGAGGCTCCTGTGGAAGTTCTGGTGGTGGATCTTTTCTGGTCCAGAAAGTCCTGGTCCGTGTGTGCAAGCCCGTCTCGGTATTGATCCCAGTAAGGCACCATTCTGAAAGGTTGTGCCTGAGGCCCCATCCTCTGTTCAGAGATGTTTTTTTTCTGTTTTGACAAAGACAGCTTCTTTGACTCCTCTCTCTGACCATCTGTCCTCTCTGGCCAGAATAAGGACAGCGCTGTCTTCAAATGAATGGCCCTTGTCCTTCAGGTGCAAGTGGACCGCGGACTCCTGTCCTGAAGTGGTGGCTCTCCCGTGTCATGATGCAACCCTTCATCCGGCTCGGGACCGGCTCAGAAAGACACTGGCTCGTTCCCCTCAGAGGCAGCATTAAATCTCGAAGGTAAAACGGTAAAGACGTCCAAGACCAACCACCGGCATGGACACGACGAGCTCGAACTTACAAACCGAACCGGGCGAAGGAACGTGCAGCGGTGCAACCGATCACAGCAAGGATACCGATGGAACCAGCAATGTGGCGCAATCAAATGCTAAATCCCTTCGCTCCTTTCGGATAAGGCTACAGGTATGTTTTCCCATGCCCGGCACCTCGCTAGCAATGGAGGCAAATAGCTGTTTGCGATTGGCTGGTTGCACATGGAAGCGCTGGGGATTGCCGGTTCGAGGCAAGACTGAGCCGGGGGTGGAATTTGAGCATCGGCAGATCCGCCCGGTCGCCACAACTGAGATTGCAAATGGAAAGCAGAGCGACTGCAGCCGGAAAGAAACTTCCTTTTTTTTCTTTTAAGATGCTGCATTTCATGGGGCGGACATCTGTTTGTAGAAATTACATGCTGTCAAAATACTTACATTTTACGCAGCAGCAATATTTGAACATTTGACTTGTTGGTTGAAAAGAATTTTAACCACAGTTTTGCCGTCCTTCCACTTCATTGCCTGTTTCCATTTTTTTTTTCGCTTCCTTAAAAGCTCAATCCTCCGGTGCAGCCGCTGGTTCTGGTTGCACATTCAGCCGCTCAGCCAAAGCCTTCCCTTTTTTTTTTTTTTTTTTTTTTGCAAGCAGACAGAATCAACAATGAGGCATCTTCATGCAATGCAAAGTCAACGGAAAGCGATTAAATGTTTTTTCCCTCTGCTGTGGGCGGGACGTTCTTGCCCTCTGTCTGAAGCCCCCGGACAGCTTTTCCAGCCGCCACCAAGTCAGACAGTGATGAAGAGGTCTGGGGGTATGAGGAGGCCGGGCTCCGGGCCAGACGCTGGTTGCAGCTCCTGATGGATGGGCATTCCTCCCCCCAACTCCCCTCTGATCCCCCGCCTCATCCTCCCAACCTGTCCTGAAATCTCCCCAAGGTGATGAACAAGCTCATTACTATGAAACACTGATAAAAGGGAGCCATTATCTTTTCAGGGTGCACTTTGAACTCGCGACAGAGGAATCTACTCCTCCTTGTCTCGGGGGCCGGCGGTTATATAATGCGGCGTTGTCGCGGTGACACAGCTGGCTCGCCGCCAGTGTTTTCATCCAGCGTAGGAATCTTCTCCGAGATACCGTCACGGATTCTGGCTCCTCGGTGAACCGACTCTATCGCTGTCTCTATCCGGCCTCGATGCCTCTGTCAACAAAGCCTGTCGTCGCGAGCGGAATAAAAGGCACGGACGCAAACAACAGCTTTTTATTCCGCTCGTCGCCATGCTGATGTTTGTATGTATGGTGAATAGATACGTACATATATTTAGCACAGAAACACCTAAAGCTTTGGTCTGTAGACTCATGAAGCGTCGCCAGGTGGCCCGGAAAGCCCGGAAAGCCCGGAAAGCCCGGAACAGTTGAACAATATTGCAGTCGTGGAAAACGCATTAGTGGAAAAAGCAAAAGTCTCCTGGAAACCTTGAGTTGCACTGTTTTTTTTAAATTAATTAATTTACTTATTTTATAACAGTCTACCATTCTAACATGAGAGCTCCCCAGTGTAAATGAATCTGCCGCCTACAAGGTCTCAACCCATTTTACCCCCAGGCAGTAACAAAAACCATATAAGGTGTATCAGGTGTACATTGTATATGTCCTCTTTCATAAAAAAATGGAATAAAAATAATTACAATGTAAAACCAGCCCACAAAAATGGAAATCAAAACCTGTTTTCTCATCGTCTCTCTATCTTTTTTAAACTTTATTCTCTTCATTTATTCATGCTTTTTTACATTTTTTATTTTATTTAAAGTAAAATAATTTGGTACAAATAAAAGCAACAGAGCGATAAGACCCAAGGCTTTCTAAAATATAAGTATTTTTTAACTAGTAATTTTACATCAAATTAGACGCTGGAAATCAAATTATATCCAAACACATGAGTGATATATCTTCAGAAATGGCCGCTGCAGCTTCTCTAGTCGTTTGTGAATCATAAAACTTTGAGTTTGATAACTTCATGTTTATTTCATTTATTTATCTAATGTTAAATTAATATTCTGGAATATTATTTTTCTAGTAACAAATCATACCATTTGAGATTTATTTATTTTTTTATTTAGTTTTAAACAGAATTTACTGTTTGATTTTTGGGGCTTTCGCTAACAGGATTTTTCCCGTATCATGTGATTAATGAATGTAATATGATATATGACTCCTCTATTCAATTTCAAAATACCAATATTCGCAAAGCTTAGTGCAGACAGGGAAACCTGACCCATTTGTCTTTAACATCAGACTGTCCTGGAACATATTTCTCAAGAAGAGTTGCAACTTTGGACTTGTTCCAGGCATCGCTCCATTCCAGCATTTTTTTTTTTTTTTTTTTTTTTTTTTTTTTTCCCCCCCCAAGAGGAATTGGGTTGAGATTTAGTGTTTTAAAAAAATTTAAAAAAACCCATTCCAGATATTGA
>CAAKHD010001591.1:2236-12399 GCA_901007705.1 Fistularia tabacaria
GTTTTCTTGTGTGTGTGTGTGTGTGTGTGTGTGTGTGTGTGTGTGTGTGTGTGTGTGTGTGTGTGTGTGTGTGTGTGTGTGTGTGTGTGTGTGTGTGTGTCCAGGAAGGTTAGTGGTAGAGTTCATTGAGTGCGACGTCTTTGAAAGGTTCCTCGGAGCCTGTGTTTAATGTGCATTGCACCTGCTCGACTTCATTACCCAGCCTTGTCACTTATGTAACCGTGGGGCTGCGAGGCTCCTTGGCTTCACGCAGCTGGAAAACCAAACCCTGTTTTCATGTCTCGCCCCAAGATCCGCGAGGAATTGCTCGAAATGGGGCAAAAGAGAACGTCCACAGATGGCAGATGTCGGGTGAAGGCCCAGCTCACATCAGAGACCCCCCCCTACGCCGGCCTCTCCCATGTCTCTCCAGAAAAGCGGGGGCCGGCTCTGCGAAGTTAGCCGTTGTGTTCATAAGACGGTATCGCGGCATTTATCAACATTGAAACATGTTTCCCGAAAGCGCTGCTCTCCGCCTTGTGTGTTCTGCTCCTTGGACAGCGCCGGGCTCTGTGGTTGCTAAACTATGCCCACTTTGTTCTCTCCCACATCCCCGCGCTCCTGGCTGCCAAATTGCCGTTTTCCCCCGAAGGCCCTCCAGCTCCTCCAGCTTTGCATCGAACTCAGCAGCGAGGTAAACACACTCACACACACACACAGATCTGTTTGGGTCTTAGGCTGTGTCAAAGTGGGGGGACGGCAGTGCTGTTTGCGCCTCCCTCCCGCTGCTGAGCGGCTGCTCCGTGGTGCTCAGGCATCCAGAGTCACATCAGGGACGGCAGTGTGACCCGCAGAGCTCGTCTAGTACTCGACGCTGTGGAAAATCAGCAGGAAAGGCCTGACAATAGAAAGGCCAGAAAGTGTTGTGATCCGACCTACCAGGCCTGTCTGACGGTAGGATTCTGAATGTCTGGATCACCCTCATTTACCACGACACGCCGGAAAGGGTTAAAAGCCCGTTGATGATCAATGCCTAATCAAACTAATGTATTGCAGATGCACCGTTTATTTATGCGATTCATTTGTTTGGTTATATTCTTTACTTTAGCGGTTATAAGTCTGCTCGAAAATCAGATTTCCTAAATCAAAACCTGATTTCCAACATCATAGATTTTCATCTCGCGCCACAATATCATCACAAGTCCAAGACGTGATGTCACAGTGTTTGGCCAGAATGAAATCAGGAAATAATTTTCATGTTTTTGGACCAGGGGATTTCTGGATAGATGCCATCTTGAATAAAACATAGGCTCATTCCTCTCTTGGTCCACCTGTGGAGCAGTCACTGACCTCTTACCTCCAACTATAACTGAATGCGCTGGCCGTCCCCTGTCGGCACCACCTGTCCTGGGACTCTGACGCCTCCCAAGAGACCTGCCCAGGCCAGCGAGTGATGGGCCTGAAGCTTTACAAAGGCTCCTGCCTTTCATTACGGCTTTCCAACACTCACCTGGTGTCATTCAGCCGCTGTGATTGTGGCCCCTGAAGTGTGTGCATGTGCGCGCGCGCGCGTGCGTGCGTGCGGGTGTCATGGCGACCCGTTGGAGATGTGGAGGGCATGTGGCGGGGATGAGAGGAGGTTGTAATGAGCTTACCTGATGCAGAGATAGGCCTCCCCAGGCTAATCCTGCCCTTGTGAAAGGCCTCCAGAGCAGCAGAGCCAGGGGTCCGATCATTTCTCTGCTGCCAAAGATGAACACAAGAAAGTGTGTGACTCAGCCCGGCCTTAATCTGGGCTCAGAGCAGGCGTGTTTGACAGAGATATTGGAGGTTTTGTACAGCACAGGATCTCTCCTGGCGGTAGCTAAGCAACATGGACCCGCTCATCTCGGATAGTCCAGGAGGACCCAGAGGCCCTCTCAGCCGCAGCCGGAGCCTCTTCTTTCTCTCTCTTCCTATTGTTTGCCTATCTTTTTTTCTCCTCTTTTTGGTTTTGGAGTGACGAGTCACGCCACATTTCACCAAAACTCCTACCTGCCCTGGAATACCTCCAGAACCTTGGAAACAGTCAAGGAAGATAAGGGACCAGGCCAAATGTCCTGGGAAATGTCGGTGTTATTGGAGAACTGTTGAAGCAGTCCAGAGGCTGCCACCGGACAACGGTTTGGCCACATCCCTCTTGATCACAAAACAGATGACATGCAATGTCATGACGGTGTTTTTCATCCACTTCTCTGCTGGACGGGAAAAGAATTGTATTTGAAACTGAATGACCTGAAAATGAGATAAACCACTTCAAGAGCCGACATGCCAAATGAAAATGTCAGAAGTATCAGCGGTAACGTATGTGAACATTTCTTTCAAATCCAATGACATTTTGGAGAGGAATAGAAATTTGGTGAGAAATAACAAGTTACTTTTCAATAGAAATGTAGGCAAATCCCCTGAACTTGTAAAATTAAACCAAACTTAAAGAGACTGAGAAATCACATGAAACAGGAACTCCAGAAACCAATGAACGAATGAAAAACACAGACTGAGGGAAAAGCTAGACTTCAGTGATAAGTACAACTTTTGTATTTGATGACACGTGTGTTTGCGTCAAGCGGTGCTGCCCCCTGCTGGCCAGGTGTGCTTCAGATTTCCCAGTCAGACTGGTCGTGCAGCCTTGGTTTGAGGTTCTGAGTTTCTGCCCAAGGTACTACAAGACAGAATCCGAATTCCATCGATAGCTCAGCTGTGTCCCCCTCCCTCCGGGAGGCGGTGAAGCTAATGGTACTGCTCCATGCGTGCTAAGTCTTTAACCTTTGACCTTCCTCTGCAGCGGCATTGAGGATGACGGTGCAAGCCTGATGCAGCAGAAGCTGGAGAAACAGGTAGGAGTCGAACGTCTACACAAAGCCGCTGCTGCTTCTGTCTTTCCTCCATTTTGGTTTTCACAGTCAGCTTGTGCTTTGCTACCGGTGTGAAGAATTCTTTGTGGGTTGCCCCACGCTTTCCATGAGAGCAGGACAAGGAGCGAGAGGATAGCTTTTGTCATTTGGCTGTGATGGGGGCGTCTGTTGGCAGCAGCGACCCCAGCATAGCGCAGTGTTGTGCAACTGGCCCAGTGATTGTGAGGGTTACTCTGTGTCATTTCCAGCCCGAGCTCACCCGAGAGCCCGAATGTTCTTGCATCTCTCATGATACTTTATCCGGTTGAACCCGTCCTGGACGAACCGGAGCCCGGGCAGCCCCTAGCCGCTCCGGGGGAGCAGGTAGGGCCCCGGAGTCCTGCTCATCCACGCTCGGACAGGCCGGGAGGGATGTGGGGATCCGACCGGGCACGTTGGGGTTCCAAAGACGACCGCTCCCACCCTTGAGCCACGACGCCCTGAACGGTCTCCCTCGGTCCCCGAGGAGGCTCTGAGCTCCATCCTAGAAAGGACCTTCCTGCAGTGGATTCTGCTGTGGTTCAGGCTGCGAGCAGTCCCTCTGTGATCCACCACGTCAGGCTGCAAAAGAACAGACCGTGGAGAGTGAGGAGGGGCTCAGGGCTCGGTGAGAACATGTGTCCACCAGCCCGCTGGCCTGGAGACCCTCACAAACATCTCATAATCCCTGCGCCTGTACTCGGGCTCGGTAGGCAGCAAGCCTGCTCTGATGCAATGTCACAAATCATTTATTCATGCTCATGTCACTCTTTCTAAAGTTTACTTGTGCCCTTTTCTTCAAAATTATTCCTACGGGAAGTTGGAGATTAGTCACCTCTAAATTTCCTGAATTTCATCATCCGCGAGTCATCACAGAATGACCTCTAACCGCTGGTTCTGCGTCTGCGCGTTGGACATGACAGGGTGGATGGCTGTGTGTCTCCATGCCATAGACTGGTCCAGGGTGAGCGTCCCTCACCCAGTGTCAGCTGGAGTTGGAAGGCTCCAGCACAGCACACAGCAACTGCACACAAGCCGTGTGGAGAATGAATGAATGAATGACATTCTACCAATCTGCACGAAAATGATTGGCATTCAAGTTTTCATACTTCGCTTCCTCCAGAAAGTAGCGAACAAGAAGATGTCTGGGAAAGAAGAGAAGATTCCCAGATTGCACATTTCAGTGCCACAGCTGCTCAGACGCCTGAACAAAGCAGCTCTTCTGCCATGGTGTTCCTGAGCCCGTCAGATATCCTGTGGTGGATATTTTCATGTGTATACTGCATTCTGGTTATCGAAGTGTTGGACAATGAAGGTTCTTCTCCAAGGTCCAGCCCTGGTTTGTTTCTGAAAAGCACAGCATTCATGCATTCATGCATTCATCATTGACAATAGCAGGGGCAGTGTGACTGAGGCTCCCTCCCATTTTAGCAAAGCTCGCTGCCTCCGCCACCCATCTCTCTCACCCTCTCTCTTCCTCCCTTCCTCTCTCTCTTTCCCTCCCTTACATTCTCTCTCTCTCTCTCTCTCTCTCTCTCCCTCTCTCTGTCCTCTCCGCCCCCCCTTCTGCTGTAGCGCTAATGAGTGCTTCTGCAGTTAGCAGCAGTGGCCCCACACACACACACACACACACACACACACACACACACACACATGCACGCACACACACACACACACATGCACGCACGCACACACACACACACACAAAACACACACACTCACGGCACATGAGTGTGTGTGTGTGTGTGTGTGTGTGTGAGGAGCACCCAGAGCCGGCGAGGCTGCAGTTGGAGCCGGGCTCCCCAGGAGGAGGGCGGATGGCGGAGGATCTGGCAGCTTGATGTGATCTGGGACGGCTGGGATCTATGGCGTTTTCTCCGTAGGGGAAAAGTACAAATTGTTTTGGGTCAAGATGTCCAACGAATGGGTTCGTAAGTCCCGATGTTTGTTTTTGTGACGGTTTCAAAGTCTGTCAGATGTTTGTGGATGATGTGCGCGGCCATTATCCGGCGGGTTCCCGACCCTTGGGAGAAATCCAGAACAGAACTGTGCTGCTCTTTGTTCTGGATAGGCAGGGCCCACTCAACATCTAAGAGCTGAACCGCCTACACAGATAGTGTCATAAAACCAGAGTGATAGTCGTTAGAGACCTGATGTCTTCTGAGGTGGACTTGTCTGGGTGGACACAAGAAGCCCTGAGAAATCCTGCAAGAAGGCATGGCCTGGTTTGGAGATGGCACTTCTTAACGCATCGTGAGATCTTTATTAGGGGCCAGGTGTTCTCCACCGGCTCAGCTGTCCTTCCTCTCAATCACAGCTGCTCAGGGCACGTCAGCCACCTGTCACTCAGGGAAAATGCCAAATGACACAATTCAGACCCCGCTGCTGCAGTGCTCCTGAAAACACAGGACCCCCACCAGTCGAGGTTGGGTTGTTTGTGCTTTTCGGCTGGACATCCGGCCTTTACTCCACAAAGTGTACGGTAACAATATCCCTCCATGTCTTATTCATCTGTAGCCAGGAAGATGGAGGGTGCGGGTCCACCGGCCATCTTTTTCAAATGGTAATGAGCGGGGCGGTCCAGACCTAACGCACCTGGGCATTTGTAATGTCCTGCATTCACCCTCATGACCGGGGCGCCAGCTGTCACCGTGGTTACGCAGATGGGATGGAAGCAGAGTTTCAGAGAATGACGGAGAGCCCGCGGACGAGTTCCGGTCCGTCGATAAGAGACGAGGCCGCCGCTATTTTCCAGCTCGCTAAACGCAACATTTGCACTTCTGCTAATTCACGGACTCGCTGGCGGGGACGAAGACCCTCAGCCGGACGCCATCACTGAAACACATGGCGCCGTCCCAGAGCAGTGGAGCTCTGAGACGGACGGGCTGGGACATGGGGCTGCTGATGGGGAGCTGGACCGGGCTCTCTGTTCACAATCAAGAGAGGAAATCTGTGGTTCCACTTCAGGGTCTGGCATGAGTGGGGTTATAGTAACAATAATAATAGTATAAAGTCATGGAATTAAAAGAACGTATCACATCACTGACACCAATTTAAAACAACAAACTGTTAAGATGAGATGAGATGAGATAATACTTTATTGATCCCCGTGGGGGGCAGTGGTGTGTCCGCAGCACAGGGTAGAGGACATTAAACAATACCAATAAATAGAAGTGGAGACGTTAAACAGGACGGACACAACAACAGTCGAAGGATAAAAATAGACAAAGGGCTGCGTGAGGACAGGAGTGACAGCTGCAGGAAGTGTCCAGAGGTGCAGACTCACTCTGGCTGCTCAGATCAAGGTTGGGATGGTCCGCCGGCCAAACCTCAGAATAAGATCCCACCAGCATCAGCATGGCTTTTGTTGAACTGCAAGTGTTTCTTTTCCATGGCCTCTTCTACCTTGAGACAAACCCCTCCAGGCTGTCCAACAGCTGCTGAGGTCATAGTCTGCTGGAGTTCATGTCCCTCCACACTGACTGGATGGCGTGTGCCATGGGAGGTCCTCGTTTCATAAGGCTCCTTGTCCACCTGTTTGGTCCCCAGAGGGTGCTGCTGGAGCAGAAGCAGCGGAGGAGGCGTCAGGAACCCCTGATGGTCCAGCCCAACACGGAGGCCCGGCCCAGGCGCTCTAGGGCCCGGCGTGGCGAAGAGCAGGCCCCGCTGGTGGACTCTCAGCTCAGCGTCACCAACGACGCCGTCATGGACGGTAAGGGCGAGCCGGGCGGGAAACCGTGTAGACGTGCATCGACACCCTCCTCCATCCTGGGCCGTCTCATGCTGATCTTTGGGCCGTTTGACCGCTTCTCCACAAAACCCAGAGAAAGCCCCAGATAGCATGTTTGACCCTGAGAGTGACGCCTGAGCCGCGGCTACACTTTGAATCCAAACAAACACCACGTGAAGCCCTCGTGGCCGTTCCGCCCGCTGCAGGTATCGACGGGCCCGCGGCTTTCCTTGGGTCAGAAGCTCCCGATAAGGGAATGAAGATCCAGATCCTGTCGGTGAGCCAGTCCCAGCCCCAGATGAGCTGCCCGGCGGTCTCCCCGCCCCAGCGCCCGCAACAGCCCCCTGCAGCAGCTGAGGAGCCTGAGACGGACGGAGACACGGAGACGCTGCTGAAGCCCAAGACGGACATCCACGAACTGCTCCAGAAACAAGGTGGGTCCTTCGGGTGTGGAGTCGAGAAGCCCCGCCCCGCCCTGACCTCCAGGTGTGGAATCCTTCTCTTGAGCCCGGGTTACCAGAGCCAGCAGAGAGCCTTCGTGGTAGCAGGTCCGGGGGGTCGGGGGCAGTCCCTCTGGGCCTCCTAGGGTCGCGTAGACGCCTGAGGTCCCTGTGTTCCGTGTCCTCCCTGACATTTCCAGATGGCTGACTTGGTAAGCCGGCTCACACAAGTTTGTTTGGTGTTTAAGCGGGAGCCCCGTGTCTGCTGTCAGAGGGGGAGGGGGCCGCCTCTGGGGGGGGGTTTACCTCCCCAAGTGGCAGGGGCATCGCTGGCAAATACTGAGAGGCAGGGTACGCCGTTGGCCCGGACACGGGTCGTAGCATGATTAACCCCACACCGCACCTTCTCCTTGGTCCGACAGAAACGTCAGCGGTTCTTCTGGCCGCTCAGTATGCGAGGAGGAGGAGCACCTCTGAGCGGGGGTGGGCAGCGGATCAATCACACGTGGCTAATTGCACATTATCAATGCTATCGTTTAGCCATCTGTTGCACCCTGACCGCAAGCCAGAATGAAAACAAGCAAACGCAAGAGGCAGTCAGGGCTACGTAGCTGTGAAGAAATTCAATTTCCTACCCCAGATGCACTCCGGTGGACCACTGCCAACCCCGAGTGCACATTTGTCAGGCTGCAGCCAGTGTTCGCACAGAAGCTGATAAATCGGGTTATCGTAGAGGAAAACCGTGTTAGCCAGGCCCTGTTCCCGTCCACGGGAGGCCCTGTGAGGACGCGGAGGCCTGTGCCCTCCACGGTGGTCACCGCCCCGCAGAAAGTAACTTTTAAATGTGCCAGTGGTGACGTGGCGGGCCGGAGCCCAGGCCGCTGACAGAAGCAGGCTCAGGACACGGGAGCGCTCCTCAAGGTCACCTCTGATGGACCACAAACACAAAGCTGCTCCCGGCTCGCCGCTTTGCAAACAGTTAGAAGAAGTGCAGTCGTCCGCTAAACAAATGAAAGACGGTGCCGATCGGCGCGAGCAGCTCGTCCCCCCTCTGCTCTTCACAATTCCCCAGGGATCTAATCTGGGTGCAGAGATGATTGGACCTATTGGGTTTCTCCTTAATCTCCCGTCTCCTCGGCTCTGCAGGGGAACGTTGCCGACCTGACCTTACCGTCCCGTTGTCCGTCCCGTTCCTCGGTAGGTCTGTCCGGCAGCATGAACTTTGACGAGTCCAGCGAGCAGGAGGACGAGGGCGGTGAGGAGCAGCCCCGGTCCCTGTCCCCCGGCGCGGACGCCACGCGGTCCTCCTCGGCCGCCAGCGCCAAGGACGTCCCGGTGAGTGAAATCACGCTCGGTGGAGCCCGTCATCCAAGCCGCAGATCCCCGTTGACGCCGCCGTGCGCCGATCGCACCCAGGAGGCCCTGACCGCCAGCTCGCCCGCTGCCGAGGACGCCGTCATCAGCACCGCCAATTTAGAGGAGTGCGTCCTGCGTCCGGCTCCACGCGGCCTCACCGTGAAGTGTCGCATCACCCGGGACAAGAAGGGGATGGACCGCGGCCTCTACCCCACATACTTCATGCACATGGAGAAAGAGGACGGCAAGAAGGTGAGAGCCGCCTGCAGAGCACCGCCCTGGAATCCGCTCCGGTGCTCCACTGGTAGAAAGGAAGAGGTCTGGAAAGGTGTTTTACGCATGGACCTGAAGCAGTGGAGCAGTGGGGGGGCAGGAAGGGGACACGCAGCTGATACTTCCCTGATGACAAGGGTCAAATCACAGAGGGGTGAAAAATGTGCTCATTAGCTAAAAATCAGCAAGACACAATTGGAAATGAAGACATTCCCTTGACATGGTGCTGGTGTGAGGAGGAGAGGAACCTTCTCGTACCTGTCAGAGCAGCTGGTCCCTCGACCGTCGTGCCCAGTGATGGCGCCCGGAGCCTCGGTGTCATCTCTGTCCTCCCGCCTGTCCAGGTGTTTCTGCTGGCGGGAAGGAAGAGGAAGAAGAGCAAGACGTCCAATTACCTGATCTCCGTCGACGCCACCGACCTGTCACGAGAGGGCGAGAGCTTCATCGGGAAACTGAGGTGAGACGGTGCCTCCTGTCTGGCCGCGCCTCCGCTTTCAGTCCAGCTGTCGGAGAGCGGGCCTCTGGAAGGTCCTCCTCACCGAATTCACCGCCACCGCCTCGGAGTCTGTCGTCAACCGCACAGAACTTGGAACGGATGTGCTTTGTGGACCCGGTCCTGAGGTTAGCTCAGCACCAGGGCGATGGAAATAGACTCCAGGTCTTAGAGATGGTCATCAAAGGTTGTGGAACCTTCTCGTTCAAGTCGGAATGCCATCGGGTGTTTAACTCTCCAACCGATCGGTATCGACATGTAGATACAGATGGTAGACGTCCTCCAAGGAGAACCTGAGCATTGAGGGACTGAGCTGTGCTGCAGTTTAGTGCAGATCCAGGTCCCTCAGTGTTGCTGAGGGAACTCAAAGCCGGCCTTCTGCAGCCCTGAGCAGCTGGCACCGCCTCTCGCCCACATTCTGTCAGCTGAGACGACTCACCGCTCCTCTCCAACAGGTCCAACCTCATGGGCACCAAGTTCACCGTGTATGACAACGGCTCCAACCCCTGCAAGAACCCCGGGGCTCTGCTGGAGGACAGCAGCACGCGGCAGGAGCTCGCCGCCATCTGCTATGTGAGTGAAACTCCGAGCCGCCTCCACATCTGCGGCGGGTTCGGAGCCCGGGGTAACTCGTGACTCGCCTCGGCGCAGGAGACCAACGTGCTGGGGTTCAAGGGACCACGCAAGATGACCGTCGTCGTCCCAGGGATGAACATGAACTACGAACGGGTCCCTGTTCGGCCTCAGAACGTGAGTCGTCCTCCTATGTCAACATGCATTTCTCCATGCTGGACATGTGACGTGACCCGAAACCATCAGTGCTCGTCGTGGAGTCAACTTCAGCAGCGGGACATCAGGCCATACACTTGATATAGGTCCATGCAGTTAGGACCTCAGTGTGACGTGAAGCAACCTTCAGAACACCTGTATATATGTGTGTGTGTGTGTGTGTGTGTGTGTGTGTGTGTGTGTGTGTGTGT
>CAAKHD010001591.1:14274-30185 GCA_901007705.1 Fistularia tabacaria
TCCCTCTATCGGCCCCCCGGGCCTTTTTCCCGCCTCCGTAGCGGTCGGCGGCTCTTTTGACGGCCATTTTGATATGTTTATTTACTGCGCGGGTAGCTTTGATCCGTGCTGTGGGGCTGGGGGGGGCGGCAGTGTGTGTGTGTGTGTGTGTGTGTGTGTGTGTGTGTGTGTGTGTGTGTGTGTGTGTGAAGGGAAAAGCAGCAAAGATTGCACTTTGAAAGGGGAGGACATGCAGACCGTGTCAGCTCCCTCGTCTCACCTGGTCCGACACTAACCCACTTAGACCGTCTTTGTGGACAAGGTCTGCGAGGAGAGGAGCTCCTCCACCCTGTGTCTGGAAGCCTCAGAGCCGCGAGAAGCTGCCTGTGGAGCTCCAGAGAGGGTTTGAGGGAAACTGAGGGGGAGGCCTCGCAGCAGCTCGGCGTCCTCCTCAGAGGTCAGTGTGCTGCTCCGGTCACTCACATCAAACGTGTCTTTGAAAGTCTCTTGTATTTGGTATCACTTTCCTGTGTGGAATTCAGTCGAAGGGATTCTAAGTAAACCCACGTGGTCCTGGTGTCTGGTGGAACACTGTCCGTCCAGGACGCAGAGGAGGTCTCCTCACCAGAGACTACTTTACTGTCTGATAGCTCATTAAAAACATCACACCACCAAGAGCCTGGAGTCTTTGCTTCCAGCATCTCAACAGGAACCTGCTCCTTCTTCAGAAGGGTCTACATTGGGAGGGAAACCTGCTGCTTCTGCAGAACCTTTGGAGAACCCCCACCCGCTCTTCATCAAACCATCAGCAGGTGTGAGGAACTACAAAAACTGTGGCGTTCTTCATCCAACCCCAGGACGCTGAGGGCACCAGGGGTTTGAGTCAGCTGTGGTTTTCTTCTCAGGTCCTCTGAAGTTTCCTGATGTTTTTTCCAGCAGTTCAATGTCCCTCCATCCATCCAGTGTCAGTGGAAATGAGGGTTCCTCCTTTCTCCTCACCTGCTTGTTTCTCAGTTCAGGTTTCTCTGATGGCGCCTCCATGTTCATTTCTCTTTCCCATTCCTCGCAGTTTCACCGGAGGCTCTTCCATATTTCAGGTCGCTGTGGGACCAGCTATTTTCCACGTGAAGAAGCGTGTATTCCATGAGCCAGTGCTCCTCACAGACACTGTGAACACACCTGGGTTGCAGCTATGGCATCATCTCAAAGCGTGTCCAGCAGCAGCAGATCAAACCACTCCAGAACCTTCTCACCTCGGAGACATGATGTTATGGTGGGAGACGGTGAAGTTCTTGAAGCACAGTGAGGTCCTCTGCCTTCCTTCACCATGATGGATGACCAACTTGGTGCACGGGGGAATGTGAGGCGCTCAGAAACCACAAGGAGATGATGGTGGAGATTATTGTCAGATGACCTCCAGGTACCTGGAGGTTCAGCTCCAGCTGACCACCTCTTCCTTCTACCTGGAGTCCCAATGTGCAGGTGTAGGATTGGTGTCCTCCAGGACTGGCGTGGTGGAAAACTCCCTCCCGGGCCTCCTCTGCTCTTCCAGACGTCCTCAGCTGATCCTGAAGAGACGGAGGTTAAAGAATTCATGACCACTTGCGCTTTCTTCAGGGATCTGCTGTGGGAAAGCAGCATCCAAACCCAGAAGAGCCGCCGTCCCGAACCAGACGTGTTTCAGAAGAGATTCCGTGTTGGCTTCACTTCCTCCTCAGTGTTATAGTCTGAGCACAGCTGCTGAGCCCGTCCTCCCTCTGGAGGCACATCACCCCAGACCTCCTCCTGGGCCTCCATGGATCCTCTGCTCCAGGCAGGAGAGAGATTTTTTATCTTTCTGACCTCATTCAACACCAAACTTAGATATTAAAGAGTCAAAGCAAAGCTTTCAGGATGAACGATCCGTACTTGGACGGCTTGGAGTAATCATTCATCTGCCCCACCTTTGGAACCCAACAAAAACACAGCCGCGTCTGAAATGTGCTTCCTGTTTGTTTAGTTACGCCTCCTTTGAAGTGGGAAAAAAGGCCCCAAAAAACCTCCCTTCCTTCCCTGTGAGCTGAAGGTGTGGACGCAGGGCACGCTTGTCCACCACGGCAGATAGAGCACGCAAAGAAAGCAAGCACCTCTGGGTGTGTGTGTGTTCATAGAGCTGCAGAGCATGAAACAAACCTCGCTGACCTCAGGTCTTCAGAGGGGTGTCAGATCTGCCTGCTTCCAGGACAGGCTGCAGGAAACCTCCTCACAGCGTCAGGTTTAGGTTGTCTGAGGGAGGTCAGGTGTTAGAAGAACACACAGCATGTGGTCTGAACACTGTGAGCTCTGATGTTCCTTAAACAGTCACCGGGAAAGATCTGTATTCCTGAGTAGAAAGATGACGTGGGAAAGTGTTGTGGCTGGTGTCCTCAGAGGACACGCTTTCTCAGGAGACTGACTGAAATGGCACACCTTCGTGACGGGACTGATGTTCAGACACACACATGCAGACTGGAGATCCCGGCGCGCACACAAGACAGCACAGCGGCAGTAGTGATGTTCCTTTTATTCTTCGGTTATCTGAGAGACATCGTGGGCACAGAGTCATTTTTGGCGAACGAGGAACCGAAAGCCGTGTCGTCACTCTTCATCTTTCCCGGATCCCGCTCGCCGGGCCGGCGCGGAAACCCCGTGGCCTTCGCTGCAGCTGCGGCGCCCGCAAACAAACACGGCTCGCCAACACCGCGTGCAAACCAACGTGTGAACGGACCGGCTTTGGACAGAGAAGAGCTCGATTGGAGGAGGCGCTCAGGATCCGCGCCGCCGTCAAAAGCCCGCCGCCTGGACGGACACCTGGGAGGGCTCCAGCCTGAGGGGGCAGAGCTGGCAGCCCACCCAGAAGTAGGGGTAGACGGCCTCGGCGATGGCGTGCTTGAAGGTGTAGAGGTGCACGTTGTGGTCGGGGTCATAGAAACACACCTGGCCGCGCTCGCAGTCCAGCTGCACCCGGATCCTCCGCGGGCTCTTCTTCAGCGCCAGCCTGGTCAGCGGAGACGTGCCCGCAAAGTACATCTTGTGGTAAAAGTAGAGGGCCAGGTAGCCATTCTTCAGCACCGAGGACACCTTCTCTTTGCGCACCACCGACTCCTTGGCCACGCCCAGCACCCAGGCCTGGTTGTCCCCCACCGCCACCTGCCAGGTGTGCTCGCCCGCCGTGAACCTCTGCCGGCCCAGCACGGCCGTGTCGGGGTCGAAGCGCTCCGGGTTGTCGGGCAGCCGCCGCTTGTGGTCGCTGTCGCTGACGGCGAGGAGGTCCTCGGACAGGACCAGCCAGGGGGCGGCGCTGTTGGGGTCCAGGGTCACCGAGGCTTGGGGGGAAACAAGCATCGGTTATCAAAGACGCCTGCGGCCGATGCAGATCCCGTCCGCGGCGGACGCCTGGCTTTCGTGGCGAACGTGAAAGTCCGCCGAGCAGACCTCTTAACTCCTCCGTACGCGGACCTCTTCCCATCCTGACACTGGCCCTGATGCTGGGTGTTAAACCTCAGAGATGCTCTGGGACCTTCTAACTGTATCTACGGTGTTAAACCGGCCACATGGAAATCAGGCCTAAGTGTTCATGATGACTCATCCACACAAACTGCCAGGAAACCCTGCTTCGCTCAGCTTCACCTCAAGTCAGACGCTGATAACGCATTTAGAAAACTGTCCCTTCTCAGCGGCCGGCGGCGGAGCTGAAGGTCCGGCGTGGTGGGACTCACTGAAGGTGACGGTCGCCTTCATCTTCTCCCACACACGGAACGCCAGCGAGCCCAGGTGTCCGGCCACGTCCAACAGAGACCCCGGGTCCACGGCTGGAGCCGCAGGTGAGCTGGAGACTCTGCAGAAGACAGGAAGACAGGACGGCACGCTCCTCCGATCAATCACTCCTGCGATCAATCACTCCTCCGATCAATCACTCCTGCGATCAATCACTCCTCCGATCAGAGACAGCGGGCTGAGGGACTCAGAGTTTGGTCAACTTCACTTTTCCCACCATTTACAACATTTGATATTACAAGGCCAGATGTGTGTGTGTGTGTGTGTGTTTACCTCGTCAACGTGCCTTTGCATTTCTGGAAGAGAGGTGAGAAGAAACTCAGTGAATAGAACGGAGGACCAGGGGAGGTCTGCAGGCAGGACCTTCTCCTGCGGGTCCAGCAAAGGTCCAGACTTACGTGGAGCAGGGCGATGCCGTCCAGAGCCGCCGCCTCCTCCAGAGCTCCTATGGCGTCGGACAGAGATGTGATTTTGTCCGTCGTTTCTTGGATCTTCTGCCTCATGGCCTCCATCTTGGCCTCCTCTTCCCTCTTCAGCGCCTCCATCCTGGCCTCCTCCTCGGCCCGCAGGAAGCCGTGCAGCTTCTCGAACTCCTCCCGCATCTTCCTCTCCACGAAGCGGCCTTGGACCTGAGGTCAGATCCCAGTCAGCGGCCGGCTCCTTCCGGGGCTTCGCCACAAAAGGAGCTTCACCTGAATGTGTGACACCGAGGCCTCGAAGTTCTTCCTGATGCTGTCGAAGGCCTCCTTCTTCTCCCGCAGGGGGCTCAGCTCAGACGCCAGCCGCTCCTGAGGGGATCCAGAGACACATGACGTGAATGTGGCTTCATCTCCTCCGAGCACAGGAGCCACGTTCAAAACCGATTCCAGACAAACCAGACGACGTGAACCGTCTTCGCAACATCTCTCCCCGTTCGCGGGTTCTGGGGGATCTCCGAGCACTGACCTTCACGTCCAGCAGCACCTCGTCCAGCGGGCAGCAGTCGTGCTCCTTGTGCTTCCTGGACTTGAGACAGACCACACAGATGGGCTGCTGGTCCGAGCGGCAGAAGAGCTTCAGCGTCTCCCCGTGGAGAGGACACAGGTCCCCCGGCTCCGTCGTCGCCGCCGCCTCCTCCTCCGAGCACTCGTCCTCCATGAGGGAGTCGCACAGGTTCCTGAGGGTCCGGTTGGGGACGGGGTCGTCCAGCGAGCGGCTCCGGCACAGGGGGCAGTCCCTGGCCCCGCCATTCGTGGACCAGTAGTTCTGCAGGCACGCCGAGCAGAAGCTGTGGCTGCACTTGAGGACCACCGGGTCCCTAAAGATGTTGAGGCAGATGGGACAGGCCAGGTCCGCCCGTAGGAAGGGAAACCGAGACGCCATCCTGGCTGCACACGGACCTGAAAGGAAACCAGGACAGAGGTCTCCTCAGTCTGAGGCTCCAGCAGAGCAGAGCGTCATGGGAGACGTAGTCCACCTTCACGCAAACCAGGAAACCGAGGGGAATTCAAGCGGACTCGAGATAAAGGCGAGACCCGCGAGTCCCCGAGGGAGGAGCGCCTCTGGAGACAGCTCCTCCACACTTCTCCAGCCTGACCGTCAACACAGCCACCTGTGGAATCATCACGCTCATCAGAAGACCTCCGCCAGGGTGAGACCTGCTCGGCGGGAATGTTTGCATCATCGCAGACTTCAGACCCTCAGCTGGTCCGTTGACACGGGGGAAGTAAACTTCATCACAGTGGTGAGAAGCCGCCTGACGCGGACATCTCCAACCTGTGTCGATGACCACCTCCTCCGCAGCCGCTCGGCTCAGGATCATCTCAAACAACACGGCTGCCCGGGACACCTGACCGGGTTCCGTCTGCCGCAAAGGATCACGGGAAGCGTAGTCCTTTGCGCCCACACGAAACCCAAGAAAACACGGCGGAATCGAGACCAACGACCGTAGGACACCGGCTGTTGTGGGAAGGATCGGGATTGACAGAAGCCGCGAAAACGTCAACGCAATAATCAGGAGTGACAACATACGTCACTGGAATCATGCGTGCACGTACAAACGTCATGCCTCGAACGCCCAAAGACGAGAAGTAAGAGGTGATGACAAGAGTGTATGCGTGGAGAGAATTGGAGCACGATCGCAGAGTCAGCAGCTCCATAGAAGGACGAGGACGAGCTGTCAGCTGGGGTGAAAACCAAGATATGAGGATACGAGCATGGGAGTCGGTCAAAGAAGAAATACTGCTGTACTTCCCGCGGTGAGGAGGCCCGCAGGGTCTCCAGATGCGCGTCTCAACCCAAATAAAGAGCGTTCACATGGAAGAAAGTCTCCTCGATCAACGGAAGTCGGCGAACCTCAACACTGTCCGTCAGACACCGCCTGTCCGGCGGCCGCGCGGCTCTGCCGCGGGAAAACACGAGTGGATCGAGCGGAGGAGACTGACACCTGGATGGAGAAGCACCTGCGCTTCGTGAGTCTGGACTGCAGCCGCTCCGACGCTTCCTGCTTCCTGCTAAACCTCAGAGATGCTCTGGGACCTGCTCACTGTATCTACGGTGTTACACCGCTTCCTGCTTCCTGCTTCCGGCTGGGATGAGTCATCCGGGGGGCGGGGCCTCCGAGGGGGCGGGGCCTCCGAGGGGGCGGGGCCTGGTTCTGCTGCTCAAAGGTGGAAAGGGAAACGCAGCTCCGGGTCCGATGACCGGTGTGGGGGCGCAGCTGCGAGGAGGCCAGCGGGAGAGACCTTGCTCAAACATCTCTCCTGCAAAGCCACCATCAAAATATCTATGTTTCCAGAGGAGTTTGTGACTCAGTGTTTCATTTGAAAAAGATGTTTATATGTGGAAAACAAGCGCTTTATTTCGAACCGGTGACGTCATCAAAACGCCCACTCACAACCGCCCTTGCCGCGCTTCTTCTGGCCGCTAGGGGTCGCCGTTTACTCGCGGATCGCGGACAGCCTTCGGCAAGCGAGTGTGTGTGCGTGTGTGTGTGAGACATCAGGTAAACAGGAAGTGTTCAAAGCTCCCATCAAACCAAGTCCAGTTGTCCAGAGCAGACTCTTGATCTCCAACCCCCATACCTTGTCCTCAGCCATGTCCTGGGTCTCCTCCTGGACCAGGGAGGCTCTTCTCGAAGTCCACCTCCACCAGGCCAGGAATGGAGGAAGAACCGAGGTCCAGCCACGGTCTACAAGGAACCGCCACACACCTGAACCAGACGTGTCCAGAAGCTCTTGAGGATCGTTCACCAGCGAGGACTGGACGTCCAACTCAAGTGGAGACGCCACCACCGGCAGAGCAGGTCCGGAGACAGTCAGTCTGACATGGACCGAGGACAGATGGAGAACATCTGAGGGCACGATGCTGAGGCCGGATGGTGAAGGTCGGATGGAGGGAGCTGATTGGCTGTGGGTCAGCTGTTGTCACAGGTAATACCAGCAATTTCCGTCCTGACTGAAGGACCAAAGTCTTCCACCTCCTGTCTTATCGGCACACATGTGCATTTCTACCTTCTACTGTCAGCCTTCTCTGCAGAGATGTTCATTCTCATGTTTTGGAGGACCGGGAATAGAAGGATGACCCCAAAGGCAGCCACGTGTTTGTCTCCGGCCTTGGTGCTGGCCTTCGGTCCAAGGTGGAGGTGCGGGTGAAGATCCCTTATCTGGGATGATGGACGGACCTCTGCCGGCGTTCCTCCTCCTTTCCCTCAGAGTTTATCTCCTGACCGCCCGCCGTCAGCGGCGCTCGTACCGAGTGTTGTTCTCCGAGGAGGACCTTCCAAAGCAAACACATTAGTGCTGGACAACGTTCCTGGAAGGAGACGTCTGTGTTTAAAAGGCTGTTTGTCAGCGCTGGAGGCACCTCGGACCTCAGATGCTTCTCGGGTGTTTGCGTGTGTGTGTGTGTGTGTGTGCGTGTGTGCTGTGGTGGGCTGTCGGATGAGCCCACAGCGGCCTGTATCCCACAGGTGTGTGTGTGTGTGTGTCCCTGAGTGGGACCTCTGATTTGTGTTTGCAGAAACCCAACATTTCACAACCACCTTTGGACCTCACAACCATACACATTCACAGCAGTTACTCCGTCCTCAGGAGGCTTCAGAAGCTGAGCCCCCCCCCCCACCACTAACCACCAACCACCAACCACCAACCCACTAACCCACCAACCACCAATCCACTAACCAACCAACCACCAACCCACTAACCCACTAACCAACCAACCAGCCAACCAACCAACCAATCAACCACAAACCACCAACTGACTAACCCACCAACCACCAGCCCACTAACCCACCAACCACCAGCCCACTAACCCACTAACCAACCAACCAGCCAACCAAGCAACCCACCAACCACCAACCACCAACCCACTAACCCACTAACCCACCAACCCACCAACCCACCAACCACAAACCACCTACCACCTGTATACTTCAGAGTATATGTGGGTGCTCTTGTATACTACAGAGTGTACATGTGTGTACTTGTATACTTCAGAGTATACGTGGGTGCTCTTGTATACTACGGAGTGTACATGTGTGTACTTGTATACTTCAGAGTATACGTGGGTGCTCTTGTATACTACGGAGTGTACATGTGTGTACTTGTATACTTCAGAGTATACGTGGGTGCTCTTGTATACTACGGAGTGTACATGTGTGTACTTGTATACTTCAGAGTATATGTGGGTGCTCTTGTATACTACGGAGTGTACATGTGTGTACTTGTATACTTCAGAGTATACGTGGGTGTACTTGTACACAGAAGGTGGCGGGTCCACGGCCGTGTGGCTGGAGTTGCACTCAGCAGTGAGTGTGTGATGCTCCTGGCAGATCTGCTGCCCACCCTCATCCATGAGTCCTGCCATGGATCCTCAGACCTCAGCAGACCCCTCCCCCTCCCCGGAGGCCTTCTCCACATTCCAGGATGCGGTCAAGGTCGGTCCGCACGCCCGTGAAGACCTCAGGATGTCTGAGTCTGAGCTGGAGACCCTGCTGGACGCACACACACACACACACACACACACACACACACACACACACACACACACACACACACACGCACGCGCGCGCACACACCCTGATAAGTGTGTGTCCTGAAGCGTTGACAGCACAATGTGTCCAGACAAACACACCCCTGACCTTCGGTGGATTCTCGCTGTCCAGCTGATAACCTGGAGACCTGCAGCGACTCATGTCAAGTACTGAGGCTGCTCATTAGGAAGTACTGACAGTATAAAAGTACTCACTTTGTAGTGTGAGAAGTACCGGACCGGGCCTTATTGGTCGAACGTGATCAGGACCCGGTTTCTTTTTAGAGGTTTAGCTCTGACAGACCTTTGAGGGAACATCAGACAGACTTCGGCCTCAGGCCAGGAGGACCTCGGTGGAACCGGTGGAGACTTGATATCAAAGTTAGCCTCCAAAGGTCGTAAGAGATCAGGTTTCCCGGTCTCACGCCGGTGAGATGTTTGAGGTCCAGCTGAGGGTTCGGCCCACAAACACCCCTGAAGGCGTCTCATGGATCTACGAGGAAGCTCCCTCTCAGAGCCCCAGTGATCCAGACAGATGTTCCACTGGGAGTGTGAGGGTGGAAGGCCCAGGTGGACTGATGGACCCGGGATCCGTGTGATCGATGGACGAACGATCATCTCCGTGATCATCTCGCTCCGGCGGGACTGTCCTCCTCCTCCTTCTCAGAGACAAAGTGTTTGAGCTCCGAACATGAAGATGCCCCATCGGCCCTGATGTATCTGGCCCGGGTTAGATCTTCTCTTGTCCATGTATCAAGCATCGCTGTTCTTCTGAAAACCGTCCGGGATGAAGACCGCCGGGCCGGATTCCACGTGCAGATATGCGTCTGTTAGGTTCCAGGCCTTCGGGCCGTTCAGGCTGCCGGGCCCGGAGCCGCGGATGGTCTCCGTGCCGGTTCTTCTCTTGTCCCGGAGGTCCCTCCACGGCCCCGGCCGTCCGGGCTGCGGGCCAGCTGCTGTGGTGGCTCAGGTCTTGGGCTGTGAAGGAGCTCCGCCCCTGCAGAGGCCGCACGTTCATGCGGTCGGCTCTTGGGGAGCCGAGCTCGCTCCATGTCGGGGGTCTGGTCTGAAGGTATTTACTCCAGGAGAATAACACGCCGGCTGTGTATAGAAGGTCTGGAGCCGGCACGTCTCCTCACCGACTATTTGCGAGCGTGACGGCAGGCTGGGACCGGAAGCGCCGCTCGTCTCGCTCGGGGCTTCGGCCACTTTCACATGTGAACTCTGTGGTGGGAGGAATGACTCAGCGGCTGTAAACAGCTCTGTTTGCGTCTCCGCCTCTCCGGCGTCTGCGGGACACCGGCCGCCCCGGACGCCTTGGCGCTAGCGTGTCCGCGGCGTTCGCGAAGAGCCCGAGCAGCCGCAGCCGCACGTGTTATTAGTCCTCGCCCGGGCAGGACCCACGGCGCCGGGGTTTTCCTCGCCGACCCTCGCAGAAGTGACATGAAAAGGATGGCGGGATGTGAGAGTCCCTCCGGCTGCACGCTAACCTCTTCCACGGAGCAATCAGCCAGGGACCGCAGATCCTGACTTTGAACCAAAATGAGAGACAGAGGAACGGAAAGAACATCTGATTGTTCAAATTGCAGGTTGTCGTGGCACGACGGGAAATTCACCGGCTTCTCTTTGGGTGGTGGTTTTCCAGCAGGACAGGAGGCCTGAAATCAGGCTCCGGCAGGAAAGAACACGGAGCCCCCCGACTTTTTCTTCTGAGCTCCAGGAGCCCGTCCCAGCCGCTCGCCCATGTGGTGGAATGGTGAGCGAGAGCCGCTTGCCAGATTATTTGTTCCTGCTCGAGGTTTTTCCTTTTCCTTCTTGTACCTCCAAATCTTGGTCAATTTTCCGCTGCGCCAGGAAACATGTGACCTGTTCCAGAAGTCGCCCCTGAAACAAATACCTCCCCTGGTACAGCTCTTCTGAAAATGTGCCCTTGGGTCTGGACAGTGGTCACAAGCTTACAGTTAGCGGGAATATGGTCAGGCTTTGACCGCAGTGCAAAGTCAGAGCCCTCGCACAAATGACCCAAACTGGCGTCCCATCCAGAACCAGAGGCTACCACCCTACGAACGCCGGTCGGGTCGGAGCTTCACCCTGGCGGTCGTTGCCCTCTCCTTTCCACCGCTCGGAAGAACAAGCCGAGCATCTGAGCTCTCCTGCTAGTTCATGATTTGGAACTCATCTCTCTGCCGGCTCGTGTTGTTCAGGAGCTATGGCCGACATTAGGACCTTATGTTTTAAATATTTACACTCTTCACTTTCACCGGGAGATTCCCAGCCCGTTTTCAGACTGCAGTGGCCCACCCTGACTGGAGAGGCCTGGCTTGGATGCCGACTTGCAGACAGACTGCGGAGTTGCCTCCGACCGCACCGTATTGGCAAAGGTTTTTTGAGAAAGTCATCTCGGATCAGCTTCTTCTCTGCCCGCCAACAGATAATCCCACCGAGTCAGCTCAGTCTGTTTTCACGGTGTTCTGTTAAAAGGTACCCTTCCTGGGCCCCGTGACGAGGCCCGGGGTTCCACAGGGTTCGGTTCTGGGTCCCCTGCCCTTTCCACTATCCTTGGCCCCACGGGGCCACGTTCTGCGTTCATGTGAAATCGACCTTCACTGGTGTGCAGACGATCTGAAGGTGTACCTGCCAGGGAACATGGATGGGTTCCCAGGGACTCGGTGTCTGACCCGGAAGCTCTTCAGAGCTGGTTCTCAGCAAATGGCTGGAGTAAGTGGAGCTGCGAGGCAGAGTCGTCTTCAGACAGGCTATCTCCTTCTTTGAATGACAGTGGTGTTGTCGGCAGAGAGTAGGAGCCGGGGTGCGTTCTTGGACAGGACGCAGGTTGAAGATGCAGAGGTCCTGATTTGTGCATTTGTGACAGTTTGGTCTATTTATCGCGATGTCTTTTCATCCAGGTTGCTGAAGAAGAGAGTCTGAGGCCCGCAGATGGTCTGGGACGCAGCATCTGATGTTCTTACCGGAGGAACCAGATGTGAAGACATGCTGGTCCTCTCTCCACTGGCCTCCTGTCTGGGCCAGAGCAAAGTAAGGTGTTGCTCCTCACCTTCAAAATAGTCAGCGGCACTGCACCATCCTCTCTGTCTGACTTGGTGAAGTCGTACGTATCTGGACGTGCACTCCCTCCCAGGGCTCCAGACTCCCGTGACTTCAAGGTGTGAAGAAAGACTGTTGGCGAGAGGACTTTTCTTCAGGTGCAACGAATCTGTGAAACATCTTCCCCCTGACATCAGGCCGGTCTGCTCTGCAAAGCTATTACTGTGTTATGGCAAGAAAAGGAGGCCTCTGTCCCAGAGAGGCAGGAGCTCCTCAGACAGGGTTTTCCTTGGAGGGAGACTTGTATTCCAGTTTTGTACGTCTCAATCGCCCAGAAAGTTATTTTTTCTTTTACTTTCCCTTTTGTATCGACCGGTGCCGCCCGAACAAATACTTTTTCCTCGAAGGAATAGAAAACTTTTCTTTCTCCTCATCAAAAAACAGGCTGCGGTCGCTTCAGCCCAGACCAGGGGAAGTCACTCTCGGCATCGTGCTCACTGATCCGGCGGTCACCCCGAGAGCGGACGTCATCCTGTCCCACTCCTCCAAACAAAGGCGTCCGCTGAGTTTGACGGACAGACGCACTGGGCAGGAGTGTCGTCCGTCAGCTCCGGCTGGCCGGCCGTTCGTCCGACTGTTGTCTGACTTTGCGTTTTCCGAGTGTGTTTGTGTGAGCGCTGGGCTTTGCAGCCTCTGGCCAGGAGCCGCTACACGACACCGGCAGCCATTAATATGGAATGTTTATAAATATTAATGCAATCACAGAGAGATTGATTACTTGTTGGAAACCAGTGCCGAGTCCCAAAACAGGCTTGATTGCTCGCTTGTCTCTCGCCGGCTCGTCAGAAATATTTATCACCCGCCCGTGCTCGTGCAGGAATGAGTCACGGGGGAACGCGAAGCCTTCAAACCGAGGAAACGAATCTGTGTCGTGTCGATGAGAAAGCTATCGGCGCCCCGGTCCGTACGTTCGGACCCGGTCTTTGTTCTCCACGGAGGTCCTTCCCTCCTTCTGGGAGGCCCCGGCAGGGCCGAGGTTTCATCGCTCCGGGCGGTAAAACAGTGCGGCAGGGGCTTTCAGTGTGTCGTTTCAGGGAAGAGCGGTGGCAGCTCCCGCGGCTCCCGTCACAAATACGGCCCCGTGCGTTAGCCGTCAACATCCCCTCGTTTGCAGTGATTCGAAAGCGTCACACAGCCAGGGAGGCGGAGCCGCCTGCGAGGCGCAAACCACACCATCGGCGCCTTGCTCGAGGACGCGTCGGTGTGCAGACAGGGATGGGTCGGCAGGCCTTCCAGTCGGAGGGACGCTCTGCTCGACTAACTCAGGCACTTCCGATCATGATGGTTTCAGAGTAAGAACTCAAACGGCTGTACGACATGTTGAAATTGGCCTTGGTCATTTTTTTAAAAAGGCCCGACATTTATTCGGAAAGAAATGTGAAGACCAGAGAAAACATTGGCTCGGCAGTGTCTTGAAAGAGGAAGCACCAGACTTCTTTGCTAATTTCCAGTGAAATTCGGTCAAAGAATAAATAAATAGAGAGTCCGAGGGCCAAAGGAACATTCACCAGTCCTTCATGGCTGAAACCGCAGGCGGTTTATTCCTGTTGATTCTTGGCGGCCCCACAGCGCTCACGGCGCACGCGGACGAGTCCTGCTTTGTGACGGGCTGAAGGTCCAGGACGCAGTTCAAGCTGCTGCTGTGTCATTGTCTTCTTTTCCCTTCTGGGCCTCCACAGAGAATCCAGCCCTATTCACTGGATCTTCTCCTCCCACGCCGACTAACTTCGTGTCCTCGTTCACTGGGCCGGAATCAGCCTGCGGGCTCCGGAGCCAGGCGTTGAGAGAACGTTGGGGTCCGTCCTTCCTCAGGGGTTCCTCAGGGGTTCCTCAGAGGGACGCTGGCAGTGCCGGTGTTTGTGCAGACATGTCCATGTCACGTGCACGCTAACATGCACGTTGGTGCTCCGTTGTGGAGCCTTAAAAAGTGAACAGACAGTCGAGCAAAGCACCGATTCGTTCGGAAAAAGTAACGGCTGAAAGGTTTCTGCCAAAGATGGATCCGCTGTCCCGGCTGATCTTCTGGACCTGCTCCACTGGGCCGTTCAGTGCTTTCCAAGCATGAGTAACTTCTCGCTTGCAGAACAAAGTGTTGTGATTGCAGCGGCAGGGCGTGGCTCCAGAGGACTCCTTCGCAGGTTGTGTCTCCTGCAGAAGACCATGACCCCCCCGCAGAAACAGATGCTCTGGTTTCCTTCCTCCAGTGTTCTTGGAGCAGAACTCCATCGTGAAAGACAGCAAGCATCATCTGGCCTCCAGTTGTCTGTTGTCTTCACTTGTAATCAGGCCTGAATTATCTTTCAGTCTTTCAGTCTGAGCAGCATCTACTCATCCCGCAGACGTGCTGGACAGCGTGATGGTGGTTGCTAAGGAGTGGTCTACAGGAGAGGACAAACAGAAACCGGAGCAGGGGAGGTTCAGGGTTCACTTCTCCAGCTGGAAGCAGGATGTCAGTACCGGTGGAAGGATGCTGTGCTCAGGGTCAGCTTTGCCGCAGGACACGAGGTCGCGCTTTTAGGTTTGTCCTCAGACGCATGGAAGCAGAGCAGCCACATGCGTCAGCTGTGACCAGAGATCAGTGAGGTCGGGGTTTCAACCTCAGTGTGGAAGGGAGGGAAGGTCCTCGGCGGCCTGAGTTCTTCTGGGTGGACGGAAGATCTAAAGCAGAGCATTAGGGAGCCGCGGAAACCTCAGTGGAAAAACAGAGAGGCCGAGGCTCCGGGAGAAATATGAGCCATGAGGGAGTGAAGGTCACTGTCACTCACGACCGAGGAGTCGCTGCGGCGCCGTCACCATTCTTAAGTGCTAATTCAGTAAATATTAGCAGTTTGCTAAATCTCAGCTCAGTGGGAGAAAATGCCAGCGGAGTCACCAGGACGGTCCCAGAGAAGTGGTCAGATACACCACAGCAGGGTCTGGAATGATCCGTGTTTGTGTTGATCGCTGCCATGGGAACCTCAGGAGACGTTCCAGAAGCCTGCCGGTGGACACCGTGAGGTCCATTGGATCTCCACACTGCCCAGCTTCATGAGCAGACCTTCCAGGCGTCTGACGTTCCTCCTGTTGCCTCCCCCTCTGGCATGCCAGATCAGGCCGCTGATGGTCAGGTGCCTTCTGCCCGCGCCGCGTCGCTCACAATCTATAAACCTTCGGCTGTTACTTGACTTGGTCGTCCCAGGTCCCGATGCTCCGCTGCCTTTCACTCTCGGACGCACCCTCGTCCTGCAGCTGACCTTCCTGGCAGCGTTCCTCCTTCACCTCCAGCTCTGAGTGGGACATCCCGCAGCCCCGTGGCACCTCCGGCCCTGACAGAACCGCCGCGCTCCTCACAACAGCCCCTCCGCCAAAACACTTTCATTCCTGCAAAATTGGACATATAATGCAAATAAATTGCCAGCCATTAAGTGAGATCATTCCAGCGCGGGGAGGGAATACCGACGTGATTACACAGGACGGCAGGAGGACTCGCATTTGAAACCAATCCGAGCGTCGGCTCTTCACGACAATAAACAGCATGGTGGCTCTGGGTTGGCCCGGCTCACGCCCAGAAGCGCACCGAACCATGGAGGCGCTGCCGTTCCAGGTAGGAGGCTACGAGCTGCAGGCTTCACCGAGCACCAGCACACCCAGAAACACTGTGTAATCTATTCAGGATCCGTATCTTGATCCAAACGTGGAGGGATCTGAAATATCAGCCCTGTGAAAAGAGAGAAGTTAGCTAATACTAACTGCAGTCAACTGTTTGGCTACCGACAGTAGCATGCTACCACACAGCTAACACCAGCTCCCGTCAGGTGTTTAGCCACCTACAGTAGCATGCTACCACACAGCTAACACCAGCTCCAGTCAGGTGTTTAGCCATCTACAGTAGCATGCTACCACACAGCTAACACCAGCTCCTGTCAGGTGTTTAGCCACCTACAGTAGCATGCTACCACACAGCTAACACCAGCTCCCGTCAGGTGTTTAGCCACCTACAGTAGCATGCTACCACACAGCTAACACCAGCTCCAGTCAGGTGG